>PGTU02011305.1:0-25261 GCA_002896215.2 Cicer echinospermum | reverse complement strand
TTTCAATTTTATGGGTGTTAATCACTTTATGTCATCGTATCATGTGTCACATTATTTAAAATATTTCACGTCATTATTTTTTAGTTAAAAAATAAATAAAAATAATAAAAATTATTAATTTTTAAAATAAGAACTAATTTCATAAATCTATATAAATAAAATGAAAACTATAGTTATGTCTAAAATGGATTAAAGAGCATTGATGTAGCACCACGTTACCAATTTAACAAAAGGATAACTGGGAACCATGAAGGTAAATACACCTTTTCAAAATTCCTCGACTTCTGCAAAAGGGACCGTTAATTATGGCACTTCCACAAGCAATTATTACAGTTTAAAATAGTGAAGCGACCTTATTTACAAAAGTCAAAATATATAATAAATAAAGCTACTTATTCAATATATAATAAATAGCGAATCCAGGCGGTGGTACCGATGAACATTCAGAACAATGTAAATATGAATTATAATTTATTTAATTGTATAAAAAAAATATTTGATAAATATTAAAAAGATAATAGATAAATATTTATAATTGATAGAGAAAAATATTTTATATACTTGCTTATAAAATACAACAAATTTCTTCTCTTCACTTTCCATCTTCATCTAATTTTTGATCTCCCACCACAAAAATGGACAACTCAATTCCATAACTTCTCTTTTTATTCACACTTCATAATTCCTCAAATCCTCCATTCCTCTTTTCTCAAAACCAAACTTCACCTGGTCCACGTGGCTTCCCATAATAGGGTAACCTCCATCAAATTGGGCCAAATCCTCACCAAACCCATCGCCACATTCTCCAAAATTCACGGCCCAATAATTTCCTTAAAATTGGGCCAATAACCACTGTAGTAATGTCCTCACACCAGAAACCGCCAAATTAGTTCTTCAATCAAAGACCCAATTCCTCTCTAACAGAAAAATTCCTGGACGCAATGAAAGGTTTTAACCACCACGAATACAGTTTACCTTTCTTACCCAATTTCCCAACGCTGGAAAGACCTCAGAAAAAATTCCAATAATCTTTTATTCTCCACCAAAACTCTCGACGCGAGTCAAGACTCAGACGCGAGAAGATTCTAGAACTTTACACCACGAAGTTAACAACTGCGGTAAAAGTTTGAACCCGTAAATATCGGAACTTTGCTTTTAAAATACTATAAATCATGTTGTCGAATACAGTTTATTCGGTTGATTCTGGTTAGTTCGGAGAATAAAGCAGAGGGGTTTAAGAAGTTAGTTACGAGTATTGAAGGAAGTTGGAAGGGCAAATATTGCGGATTGTTTTGCTGTGTTGAAGGTTTGTTGATCCTCTTGGTATAGAAGAAGAACTGGGGGGTATTTTGGGAAGTTGGTGAGTATTTTTTATGGATTGGTTGATCAACGGCTGAAGATGAGGGAGTTGAGTGGTTATGTTGGTAAAAGTGATATGTTGGATACTATGCTTAACGACGAGAATAATGTAGGGGAGATGTATAAGATAAGATTGAACGTTTACTGTGGTAAGTTTCATTTATTAAAATTTAATTAATTTATACAATGCTTCTCAATAGATATCTAGTAGTTTGATATTTAGTTCACAATCATAGTTTAATTGTGTCAAAAAAATAATCATCATTTAGTTAGACTCTAATTGTATTAATCAATTTTAATAAAAAATTTATAAATTAATATCAACTGTATTTTTTTGTTGTCATTTATTTTTTGTCTCTAAAGAAATAATAATTTATTAGCAATGAATTTTTAAATATTAGTTTAAAGAAACAAACGTAGAGAAGACACAAGATGAAAGAAAGGTGTGGCTTTAATCTATTTTTTAGTGATGATCTTCGATTAAGAAGCTGCATATGGATCTGGTTTTGCTTCAATCAAATAATGAGACTCCTACTTTTTGCATTTAGAAAACAACATATTTACATACATTAATTAGATGATATTACATCTTTCCCGTTAATTTGAAATCGTCAATCAAAATCAATAAATGCATAATAAATAAATGCATATTTACTGCTATCAGCAAACAGTTTGAAAACATTAGATTTAGATTAAACTAGATTTAGACAAACATATAACTTTACAATTTTTTTATAAAATATTTAAAATTAAGTATATAAAAAAATACTTATGGAATATTTAGATAAAAGAATTTTTTTTGAGGTAATATAATTTTAGAGCGTAATTTAAAAATTCTTCTATGTAAATTTAATTTTTTGTAATAATAAATTTAAAGAATTTATTAAATTTAATTTTTGTCAAAGCTAAATTTTAGAGAATTTCAATATACTACCTTAAATGTAAAAATTTAAAATTCTTTTTTAACTCTATGCAATGTGAATCTCAAATTTGTCTCTATAAATTTAAAAAAAAAATCGCTCTTTTTTATTTGATTTTTGCCCCAACACTTATTAAATTTATGAATATGACCAAAATTTAAATAAACATTTATTCTATCCAACTATAAAATTTATAAATGAAGAAATATAATTAAATATTTTTGAATTGCTTAAATTTGTAATTCTTTATAAATTTTTTAATTAATTCATACAAACACATTCTTTGGGGAATCAAATAATTAACCCATGATAATAAAGGTAATTACAATATTAAATTTGAAAATAATTTTTTTTTTATATGATAGAATATATGAGTAAAAGATCATTGTTAATAAAAATAAAATATTAATTATTTTGTATGAATTACATTATATGTAAACTATTTTAGTGTCTAATAATATATTTAAAAGGATTTGAAAATATTTTAGTATGCAATCAACCATTTTAGTGTAAAAATGGTATTTTAAAGAATTGTTAGAAACATTTTCGTACAATAAACTGAAACAAATTCAAGTCTTATCCCCAGTGACATTGTCTTTAATTCTCTAAATCAATAACTACAATATCGAGAAGAAAAAAATGAATGTAAAGAATCTTATAAATATTCAATTAAATTCAATGAAATTTAAAAAAAAAAGGTATAAAATATGATTGACCTATCAAACTGAAAAAATAATAATATAGTATCTATGCAGTTAAAGTAACTTTTAGTGTAATCATGTTGGAGAAATGACTAGAAGTAAAATATGCAAAGAATTATTTTTATCATCCATTTAATATGATCATGTTGGAGTTAAAATAGGCAAAAAAATATTTTTATCATCCAGACAATCTTAACACATAATGTACCATTAGATTAAACCTATAAAGAATGAAAAATAGTTAATAACCAAAATATAAACTATGTGAAATGCATAAATGAATTGTATGCAGTTACATTAATGTTGGATGATCATATTTTAAGTTATTTGTAGATTAAATTTTATAATTTAAAATACAAACCTTCCGATCTCTATGCAATAACCGATTCAATCTAGATAAAGGAAAATGTGAAGAGAAAAGAAAAGACATGAAATAAGTATAAGAAATCAAATATTTAATAAGAAAAAGCATTTGTTCTAATCACATATGATAATGGTTGCACTGGAAGAAGAGATGATGAAACCATTGGGAGAGGAATGCGCACAATACCAATTCTCAGCTCTTAAGACATAACTACGAGTAAGTTTTGAAGAGTATCAATCAACAATGAACTGTCACATGTTAAAAAACTGATTTAAACATTTAGAAAATGAGTATTTAAAAACGGAAAATAGTGTAGAAGGTAGGAAAAATGTTTTGGTCGGATAATCACACGCTAAATAAATATGGTATTATTGATATTGATATGAGTCAGTTACAAAATTAAAGAAGAGTGATTGTTGGATGGATAGATAAACATATAGTAGAGTTACAAATAGAAAGTGACACATAAGTATATAATTGATTTGGCAAAAATAGAGTTATGTGACAAAATTGACGATGAGATAGCAATAGAATAGTTTGTAGGGTTGTTTTAAATGAATGGTTCACATTCAAAATTTGATTTTTTTTATGGAAAGTAAATCAATTTAAATCTGATTGATCAAGTTGGAATGTGAATCATCTAATATCAATTCATCACTCCAATTTATCCCATCTGAACTCAAATGTAAGCAAAAAAAATAGTGCTATTGGTGGGCTAAAATATAGCTAAAAGCTAACTAACTTCAAAAATATCCTTCAATATAACAAGTTTTCATGCAAAATTAAACGAAAAGAATAGATAGTTTAGGAAATGTGATTATTTTTTTATTGCATTTAATGTAAAAATATGGGTAGTTTAGAAAATGTAAAAATAGTCCTAATTTCAGTTAACCACTATTCTTAATATATGTTCGATAAATTACTTTTGCTTATAATTAAGTTAAGAGAAATACTACATGACATGCAAATCATTATTTGACAATAGAATTTATGGAATTGTGTTTACAAGTGTGCCCAATTACAAAATATCCCACTTACTAATCATGTGTTTTTGTTGTTGTTGCTGCTGCTAGGACTTGTTTGTGGCAGGAACAGACACAATTACTTCTACAGTAGAATGGGCAATGGCTGAATTACTTCATAACCCAAATGTTATGTCAAAAGCAAAAGCAGAGTTAGAACAAATTATTGGCAAAGGAAAATTAGTTGAGGAAATAGACATAGGAAAACTCCATACTTGCAAGCAATAGTGAAAGAAACTTTTAGATTACACCCAGCAGCTCCACTTTTACTTCCAAGAAAAGCTGAAATTGATTTAGAGATAAATAACTACAAGATTCCAAAGGGTGCACAAGTGTTAATTAATGTTTGGGCTATTGGGAGAGATTCAAGTTTATGGACAATCCAAATGTATTTTCACCAGAGAGGTTTTTGGGGTCAGATATTGATTTTAAAGGTAGAAGTTTTGAGTTGACACCTTTTGGTGGTGGGAGGAGAATTTGTCCTGGATTACCATTGGCTATAAGGATGTTGTTTTTTGATGTTGGTTTGCTTATAAATTGTTTTGATTGGAAACTTGAAGGTGGAATCAAACCAGAGGATATGAATATGGATGAAAAATTTGGACTTACTTTGGAGAAGGCTCAACCTCTACTAGTTGTTCCAATTAAAGTATGCAATAGTTGAACAATTCATGGTAACAACATCATATATCTATTACTTCATGTTTATTTTGTTAAAGTTATACTGGTTTTGTAATGAAATATATGATTTTTTTGAAAATATTTAAGCAAGTATCAATAATTTTTCTCCTATTTAAAGATAGCATCTTTAAAATATCTCTAATTTAATTTAATTTTTTCTATATTTAATGTCCTAATTAGTATTATTGTTATATTATAAGTCAATATGCCACAAGTTATCTATAAAAAATAATATAATTTTGGCGTTTAATTTAATTGAAAACTTGTGGACTTATTGAGGCTTTTTGATTAAACTCAAACCAAAATCTCTATTGAATAACTCCAAAATGTTAATTCTTTTAGACTGATTACTTAATTACTTAATTTTCCTCTAATTTTGTTTGTCACAATCACATGGAATCTCCGTTTGTCACTCTTAAATTTAGTTACACAAATTATTGTGAAGAACAATCTTAGCGATGTTTCTCTAAAACTTACATCTGTTGAGATGTGAGTGACTTGTTGAAATAATATACAATAATTTTCTAGCAATAGATTAAATTGAGCTCCAGAATATACATTACTCAAACTACACAGATGTTCATTTATGTTCATGACAAAGAAATACAGAAAAATTCAAGGTCTCCACAACTTCATTGTTCCGTCTTCACTAAAAGTTGCAACAAGATTCCTATGGGGATGATGAGTGACACCGATGATTTCCTTTTCATGGACCTGCAATTTATCGGACAAAATTTTATTAAATCCTAACTAAATTAAACACCGTCAATACAAGAAACTAAAATGCAAGTACATGCATTTAACTACAGTGTCCAAAGATTGATAAATGCAGAATGCATAAAGAGTTTATTTAGCCTTGCATGGGATTTTGAATAACCGTGTATAAATTTTGACATATCTGTACACTATTTCAGCTTATGTCAACAAATTTCCATAAAATGTTATATGTATTTGTCCAAAGACGACCTAGATGTGTTAATTTGACCTGCATAAAATGACACATTGAAAGGAGTGCCAATTCCATTTCTTGTTCAGTTTTTACAAATTTCAAACAGATCCCCCTCTCTTTAACACTACATTCAGCTCAAAGATAAAGTGGCATATCCAAATATGCAGAAAAATACACAAATTTAGATCAAATGACATAATTACATATGTAAAACAGTACTACTGTGTTCGTAGATGTAAAATATGTGATAACTTTGAAAAGAGAAGACACCATTAACGATTCATGTGTAAAACATTCACCATTGAATTGATCATTGGTGGGAATAAAACGCGCCACTAATATGATTCATATGTGGGAATACAATCACCACCGGATTGATCGTCAGTGGGAATAAAAGACGCCACTAATATGATTCATATGTGGTGGGATTAGAGTCACCACCAGGTCGATCGTCGGTGGGAATAAAATGATTGTCTGAGCAAATGGTATCTTGTCCTTGAAACTAAGTTCTCACAACAGCAGATACAATACAGAACGAAGAGTTGAAAAATGAGAGGTTGCTGAAAAATCACAACATCATGAAAAGACCTGCAGAAGGAGGCCGGAGACAGGTGCATGCGTTCTCATGCATGGATTTGGTGAAGGTGCGTGGGACCCATACATAGAGAAGACAGACGCACGTGACAGCGTGTACAATGTTGGTTGGCGACGGAGAAGCACCGTCGTGCTCGCCAGAGGATTGCGCGGAGGTGTTTGTTGTTTTTGGATGCGCATTAGAAAAGAGGCAGCTGGTGTTGTCACAGAGTGAAGACGGTGCTTTTGAGGCCAGCTGTAGTGTCGTGGTTGGTTGCTAGAAAGGCAGTCGGAGTTGATGGTGGCAGATAACTGTATGAAGCCAAAAAAATTGAAAGACTGAAAAAGGTGGTGTTGCCGGCGGCATTTGCCGCCGCCGGCAGTGGTATTGAAGCACAAAGACGGGTCACAAAATCAAAACTTGCTCTGATGCCATGTAAAATATGTGATTTGTTGTGTTTCTTGTGTCTCTAATGAGATCACACACCTTCATATTTATAATGATGCTGCAATAATTACATTCAATGCCTAGGAAATTGTATTGACTAGGACTACTATCAATTAGCCTAGGATGTTGCACAATCAAGGAATAAATAAAACATACACTGAATTTTAACAGTAGAAAATAAGACCAGATCAAGAGAAATTTATAGATCTAATCTCATGCAAAATCAACAAACAAACATACCTTCATCAGATGCTCCAATTTGCCAGATTGATAGCTGAAGCAATACATATTCCTGCATTTAATTAGTAGATCCCATTATGAACAAAGAATATGACAATATCAAATTATAATCTGGGAGGATTAGAAAGATTATTAAAAAAAAAAGGCTGATTTGGAAAACCTCGCTGAACTCTGTAAAAGTGCAATCTAACTACTAAAATCTGATGTTCAATGCAAGTTTGGATTTAGCAGGAGGAACAATAATTTTACCTTAAATTAAAGGTGAAAATCGGGGAGAATAAATCATACTACAAGTTCTGCCACAGTTTAAGCATTTGGTCCATAGAGAATAATAGAGATATCTCAACCATAGGATTTAAGTACGGTGGATGCAAAGATCATACAAGTTGTAAATTGTAATAAACTATTCAGAAGGGCTCATATTCAAATAATCCATTATTAGACATGAATAATGAAAGAATTTTATCCACGTAACCAAACCTGACTAGTAGGAAAAGACTTGGTTATTGTTGTTGTACAGTCTGTAATAAGACAGTTTTTACAATGCACTTAACATCTTTGACTACCGGATTGCATGAAAGAACAGTTTCAAGTTGCACATTAAATTAGGATACCTGTCTTCACCAACACAGTAAATCCATTCCCCTTAGGTGAAACACAGGCTGCAACAAAATCTCCGCCCTCTCTTTTACCAGATGAGAAACTCTTTACAACCTACACCAATTGAATGAGAGAAAAAAAAGGCTCAGATAGTGATGATACCTCCAATTATACCTTAGACATACACTTATCTAAACACCACTAGATAACAGTCTTATTGAATTTCTTAAAGAATTGCCCCTATCCTTTTCCATATGAATAATAGCACACACTGCTAAAAGAAAGAACAAAAAATGTACCCAATTTTGATCTTCATATGAAAGTATAAAACTAGATCCGTAATTAAGACAGTAGATACAATACTTTACAATTTCCATGACAATGGTATAATTTGCCACACACTATACTGTAAATATATAAAGAAAAGAAACACTTTAAAAAACAAAGTTTAGTCCCTCTTAGAGTGACACAACACTATGTACATTAGTCGTAATTACAATGGCAATTTTAAAAACAATTTTGAAAAATGTTGAGATTGATCATCTTCAAAAAATAGATTTAGGAAAAACAGTAATTTAATAGTAACTTCAATTAAATCAATAAACCTATAAAGTTTTAAATTACGTCGTCAAACAGATGCACACTTTTACCTTTATTTTACATGCAAAATTTAAAGAAAAATGAATTTCATTTGTATAAAAAAAGGACCGGAACATGCAAAATTTACAATGTCATCTAATTGTAAAGTGTATCAAACAGATGTTGAACAAGTGATTGATCCTTGGGCTTATCAAACTAGGTCCAAGCATAAACATTAAGTCTGTTGTACGTTTGCAGATCAAACCAAACCGTTATTTAATGCAGCAAACTTGATTCTCCAAAACCTAGAGACCTTAATATTTTACAAATTTAGTACCGTAATCTGAAATGAAGAGGTACCTATAAACAAAAATTTAATAGCACATAAAGCAAGTATCTTTTAATCTCAAACAGAAGTTATACAATAACTTATTATCCTCAAAATACAGAAACATATTTGTGGTAAGATACACAATTAAGGGCCCTCCTAGCCAATGGCATTATGGTACCATAACATTTTTCAAGAATTATACATCCTTGGAAATTCTCATTAAAACTAGTGAAAAGAAAGAAAAGCGAGTATAGCATAAGGTTATCCAACCTGCGAGGTTGTCTCAAAGTAAATATCCACATTAAACCAGCATGAATAGGCAGACTTAGGTATACATATCCTTGTCAGATATCAGAACATTCATTATTCATTAAACTTTAAATAAAAGCAATGCAAACAGCCTTAACACTGATCTAGAGACACTGTAGAACTACGTATATATAAAATGACTTCCAGTCATCAACTCTTTGATGTTTACCTGTCCTTGAAGTGTCATGATGTATATTGATGAGGTTTTGTTACAAACAACAATGTGATCAGTATTCTTGGGGAAAATGTAAACAGAGTTAACAGAAGCATCTCCACCCTAGCAGTCCAAAGGAACCAGTAATTAGGCAAACAAAATATGGGGAAATGATATCACAAAACTGAACGAAAAAATAAAACATTTTTTTTAAAGACACACCCTTAAAGGAGGAGGTGGCTTAAATGTCTGTATGCAGTCTGTAGTCTTCAAATCCCAGACCTGCAGTAAGGAGAAAAATTACATGTCTTGCGCACATAAGTGAAAAAAAAGATGCTAGCTACTTGTATATGGTCAAGTACCTTACCTTGACTGTACAATCACTGGATGCAGTAATAACACGACTCCCATCGTTGGTGAAAGTTGCATCGTTCACATAAGATGTATGGCCACGAAACTCTTTCAACATCTTTCCAGATTTGAGGCCATGGATTCTATATTACATAAAGAACCATTGCACTAAGCAGTTGCTAAAGATTTGATTAAATTTGTAAGGTTAAAACATAAATTTACAGCCGCTCTAAAGAGTTAAAAATAAAACAAGGAGTTGTGCTCTATATGAAGAATTGCACAGAAATCGGTAATTTCACTTGCAGTCCCTCTGTCTTTTAATAGTCAACTCATAACATGGTATTAGAGCCTTTATGATCAGTCTACAGTTTAATACTTGTTGCGTTCATTCTTCTATATAAATGTTAAATTTAAAAATTAGTTAGACCGTGTATGTGGGCCCATGCATGGCAGAATTAGTTGGACAGCATATGTGTTTCCACCATGTCTCAAACCCAAAGAACTCTTCTGAGAGAGGGCATGTTTAAATCTACAATCATTTTTGTTTTCATCCAACAGTTTAAACCTTTCAGGATAGTGGGTTCAAGATGATTGAATTCTGCAGTTTATATATATATATATATATATATATATAAAAGCAGACTAACTCAGCTCAGAGTTACACTAAGAGTAACTTTTTATAAGGTCTAAGGTGTGTATGTTCATTAGCTTAAGCTTATTTACTGATCTAGTATTGGCTACTTAGCTACATTTTTTTTATAATATAGCTGTTGAAGAATCGAGAGAAATTAGATTTTATTCTCTTTTATTTTATATTATTATGTTTATTTTTATTCTGTCATTATTACTCAGTTTTACTATTGTAATTTCTTTTCCTATATAAACAGCTTAGGGCTGTAATAATAAAATATGAAAGTATTGTCTTTTACTTTCTTCATGGTATCAAGAGCTCTGGTTAGGGTTCTGTAAACCTTTCCACAACCATTAGGGTTTGGCGCTCCAACCAACTGAGCTAAAGTTAATGGCACACAATACCCCATGGAAGGTACCCTTTATGGGTAGAGGCGATAACGACGATGGTTTTACAAAAAAATCAGACGTAGTCAACAACGCTGACAATTTAGACAGCGCCCTAAGCGGCAGCGGCAGCGGCCTAGGCGGCCAAAATGGTTTTTCCAACTTTTTTGGCCATGAGGGAACTTCCAATGCCCTCAATGTTGAAATCCAGAAACTAAATGGAAAAAGTTATGTCGAATGGTCCCAAACCGCAAGATTGATTTTAGACGGTAAGGGAATATATGGTTTCCTAACAGGAGAGGTGCTAATGCCTGCCACAACTGATCCGAATTATAGGTTTTGGAAATCTGAGAACTCTGTTATTATTGCTTGGTTGCTTAATAATATGGAATCAACAATCAGAAAACCTTTTATGTTTTTGTCTACTGCCAAGGAGGTTTGGGACGCTGTCAAAGAAACATATTCTGATATTCAGAATTCTTCTCAAATTTCGATCTCAAATCACGATTGTGGCATACCAAATAAGAAGATAGAGATGTCACTACCTATTATAATGAGTTGATGACACTATGAGTTGATGACACTATGGCAAGAATTGGATCTCTGCTATGATGATCATTGGAAGTGTTGTGAGGACAATGTTTTGTTTCTTAAGAGACAGGAGAACGACCGTGTATTCATGTTCTTGGTTGGGCTTAATAAGAAGCTTGATGAAGTCCGAGGCAGAATATTGAAAAAGATCCCATTACCATCACTTCGGGAAGCATTCTCAGAAGTTAGAAGAGAAGAGGCGAGACAAGGTGTTATGATGGGTAAGTCACCTTCTGTTGGTGAGGTTGAAAGCTCTGCCCTAGTCACTAAGAATGAAGACGGGAAGAGCGTTGGCAAGAAACCATGGTGCGAACATTGCAAACGTCCATGGCACACACGTGATACATGTTGGAAGCTCCATGGAAAACCTCTAAATTGGAAGAAAAAAACGAAGGTCATGCTCTCCAAGTTTGATTCTTCTCAAGAGCTCTCATTTCCTCAAGAACAGCTTCCTTCCACTTTGGAGAGCATACATCATCTTGATACAGGTAAGTCTTCTTCTATTCTTAAGAGTCATGTCGAGTATCCTGATTTAGACCTTCCTATTGCAATTAGAAAACCTGTTAGATCATGCACTAAATATCCGTTGTATAATTATGTGTCATACTCAAAATTGTCTTCTTCACTTGCTGCATTTACCTTTAAGTTGTCTACTGTAGAAATTCCAAAAAATATACAGGAGGCTCTAAAAATTCCAAAGTAGAAGGAAGTTGTTCTTGAGGAAATGAGAGCTCTTGAGAAGAATCAAACTTGGAGAGTCATGACATTACCTACAGGAAAGAATAATGTTGGCTGTAAATGGGTATTTACTGTGAAATATAATTCTGATAACACAGTTGAAAGATACAAGGCACACTTGGTTGCTAAAGGGTTTACTCAGACATATGGCATTGATTACTCAGAGACTTTTGCTCCCATTGCCAAATTAAACACTATTAGAGTTCTCTTGTCCTTGGCAGTAATTTAGATTGGTCTCTTAAACCAACTTGATGTAAAGAATGCTTTTCTGAATGGTGATTTGGAGGAGGAAGTATACATGGATAGTCCACCTGGCTTTGAAGATAAATTTGGTTCAAATGTGTGCAAATTACAAAAATCCCTTTATGGTCTCAAGCAATCTCCAAGGGCTTGGTTTGAAAAATTCACTCGGTCGATCAAAAGGCAAAGATATATGAAGGGACAATCAGACCATACTCTGTTCATGAAGTTCTCTAATGTTGGTAAAATTTCAATTCTAATTGTATATGTAGATGATATTATTCTCATAGGAAATGACATTGTTGAGATGGAAAGATTGAAGAAAAATTTGACAAAAGAATTTGAGATCAAAGATTTAGGCACGCTTAAATATTTTCTTGGTATGGAAGTTGCTCGCTCAAAGAAGGGAATTGTTGTTTCTCAAAGAAAATACATCCTAGATCTCTTGGAAGAAACTGGGATGAGTGGGTGTAGACCAGCAGATACTCCTATGGAATTAAATGCTAAACTTTGGGAGAAAGGCAGTGTTCCTGTTGAGATTGGAAGATATCAGAGGTTAGTCGGCAAACTTATTTATCTAGCCCACACTAGACCTGACATCGCTTTCTCTATGAGTGTTGTAAGTCAATTCATGCATTCTCCCTATGAAGAACACTTGGAGGCAGTTTATTGAATCTAAAGGTACTTGAAATCCAATCCTGGAAAGGGTTTGTGCTTCAAGAAAACTAATGACAGAGAAGTCTCTATATTTACATATGCTGATTGGGCAGGATCAATTACTGATAGAAAATCCACCACTGGTTATTGTGCCTATGTTTGGGGAAATTTAGTTACTTGGAGAAGTAAGAAACAAGGGGTTGTTGCTCGAAGCAGTGCAGAAGCTGAATTCAGAGCAATGGCTCAAGGAATTTGTGAACTTTTATGGATTCGTAAACTCTTGGACGAAATGAAAATGAAAGTTGACTCACCCTTAAAATTGTTCTATGATAGCAAAACAACAATAAGTATAGCTTACAACCCTGTACAACATGATAGAACCAAGCATATTGAGATTGACTGCCATTTCACAAAAGAAAAAATTGATGCTGGAGTTATATGTCTGCCATTTGTGACTTCCAATCAGCAAACTGCTGATATCTTGACAAAAAGTTTTGCAAGACCCAATTTTGAGCGACTTATAGCCAACTTGGGCATGACAGATATCTATGCACCAACTTGAGGAGGGGTGTTGAAGAATCGAGAGAAATTAGATTTTATTCTCTTTTATTTATATTATTATGTTTATTTTTATTCTGTCATTATTACTCAGTTTTACTATTGTAATTTCTTTCCTATATAAACAGCTTAGGGCTGTAATAATAAAATATAAAAGTATTTTGTCTTTTACTTTCTTCAATAGTGTTTGCTACTTTGGAGCAACTACTCCCATCAATAATTAATAAAAACATTGCATGTTGGATTCTTGTCATGCCACCAACTATAATTAACGAACTAGCTTACTCGCTCAACTATTACTGCATGAGTGCATGTTAACATGTTACACAACTTTTTTCAGTAGAAATTTGAAGTTTTGGGAGAAGGATCAAGGCCCGTCAAATGGTTATCTCGAGCAAAAAACATAAAATATGTAAAATTAACTTAACAAAACCTTGCAGTACTGTCAAATGAAGTACTTAATAACTGGCTTCCATCACGAGAGAAGGAAAGACTTGTGACACCTTGGGAATGAGCACGCTCAAGACGCCGCAAGCATTGACCAGTCCTAATACGCCACACCTAAAATGAGAAGTGAATCATACCGTTTAAAGTTTTACACATCAACAGTTTCAGGTAAAAACAAAAACAAATGCAACATTGACAAGAAATGCCGCTCAATCAATAGAGAAAATTATAAATATTACTTAAAGATCACGAACATTACATTACTATGCATTGATGCATAGGGCATTTGATATCTAGCTTTCAATAAAACGATCCAGTTATATAAAGTTCAAGTAAAAGCTACAAAATTTAAACATCATAAAATAAAAAAATAACAAAGCAAGAAGCAATCATGCAGAAACCATTTCCACTCTAGCAAAAGCTTTGCATCCATGACAATTAAAAATGCCATACCATAATAGTATTGGCGAAGAAATATTTGTTCTATTGACAATTTAGAGGAGTTAAGTACAAAAGCAATGAAACCTCAAGTTTTTTCTCATAAGAATAGAACACAAGTTTTATGTAAACTGAATTACGAGTATATGTTTTGAAATGGATGCGGTGAGTAGGTAAGTATCGGATCATATATGTACCAATACTGATATGTGTGCGAAACACGTGACTATTCATCCCATTAGTTATCGGTTTACAGATATATTTTCATCATTTTATAAACTGGAATAGTTATGTACAAGTGGCATACTGTATGAAGCGGAAAAAAAAACACCCAAAATTAAAGATATACTAATCATTAAAGAAAATATAGTCTAGACTCTAGACACACAAATTTCCTTCAATCTAAGGCAATTTAATAAGTCAATAACAACAAAAATTAAGGAGCATTATGAAAAAAGGAAGACAAGCCCATTCTCACTAATCAGAAAAATGCATAGCTATGTGAAAGCTAGGAATGACTATGCAGTGCGAAGCGAAGGACATGTAGGAAAAACCAGAGAACCAAAATGGTACTGCCAAAAAAGGGATATAGTCAGAAAAAACACTTGGGCTGCAGGGACATAGTCGAAAACACTGCAGTGCAAATAGAAGGTGACGTTACTGGATATTTTTTTCATGGTGTTGGTGAAGGGAAATTTATGGTTGAATGAGAAATTCTAGTTAACAATGTAATACGTGAAATTATGAGGATGCATATGTAAAGGGTGAAAGTTATAAAGAACAAAAAATTAAAAAGTTAATTATTTAAATTGATTGGTTCATCGATAAAATAAACAATTTTGAATATGACTTGTAATATTGATTCAAATTTAACCGATGTAATAAATCAATTTTGAATTTGACTTGTTATATTGGTTCAAATTTAATCGATCTAATAGATTAATTTTGAATTTGACTTGTTATATTGGTTCAAATTTAACCGATCTAATAAATCATTTTTGAATTTGACTTATTATATTTGACTTATTATATTGGTTCAATTTGAACCGATCTAATAAATCATTTTTGAATGTGATTTGTTATATCTATTATTTTAGTTGATTTAATAATTAATTATTTATTACAACGTTTGATGTTAGATCGGATAAGAAATCGATCTAACAAGTACATAGGAACCGATCTAACAAGATTTAATTGCACTAGTGAAAGGTAAAAATGTTATTTAAGTAATAAATGCATCTTTAAATTTGTAATTTATCTTATAAACAAACAAAAAAGTTCAAAAACTATTTTTATAATAAGGATCAAATCAAGTTTTAATTTTTTTTTTTCTTTTTAATATGTAGATGAATAAATACAGTTCAAAAGTCACACACATAATAATTGTGATATTTTGAATTCGAATTCAAGACGTGATAATTATTCTAACAATATTGAAATTTAACAGTTGAATTATAACGTAAAGATCTAAAGTATTAAAATTCTAAAATTATTTTAATAATATTTAAAAAAATATAAAGTTGAGTTGATTGTTTAAAAAATTAGAGTAAAATGATAATCATGTCATAAGATCCAATCTCTAATCTCATTAAAATACTATTGATATTTCTTTATTGCTGCAAAAGATACTAAAAATAATAATAATAACAATAATTAATCTTAACAATATTTTACATTATCGGCATATAGTTTTTTTAAACAAGTTGTCAATACATAATCTTTAACTTCAATAATACATCAGTCGGCAATATAAATATTTTTAAATACTCCTGGTGCTACTGCACAACTGTTTAATAATGAATCAAATATTAATCCCATTAAAATATGATTAAGACATATACATGAATAAAATAAGCAACAAACTTTTTAATATATATTTTTTAATATTATATTTTTATTGATTAAAATTTATATGAGTTGTCATTTAACTATAAAATGTTATTAGGTTGAATATCTTATTCCAAATAAAAATAGATCATCTTTTTTAAAATAAAAAATATTTAAATGAGTTCTATCAAATTTAAATTATAATAATATCATTTAATAGAATACATGGATTTCAACGAAAGTGTGTTAAAATACATATTTAATTGTAGTTTTACTCTCTATATTTATACAGATTCACGGAATTGATTTCTCTATTTTAAAAGTCAACAATTTTGGTCCCTTTATCGGATTTTTAAATTAAAAAAATGACGATTTAATATATTTTAAATGATGTGATATATAGTTCTATGATATAGAACCATCTAAATGAATTAATTATTCATATATCATTAATTAAATTAAAAATATTTAAAATTTTTAAAGTTGAACCATCTAAACGAATTAATTATTCATATATCATTAATTATTCATATTTAAATTTTTACGACGTTTTATTTCAATTTTATGGGTGTTAATCACTTTATGTCATCGTATCATGTGTCACATTATTTAAAATATTTCACGTCATTATTTTTTAGTTAAAAAATAAATAAAAAATATAAAAATTATTAATTTTTAAAATAAGAACTAATTTCATAAATCTATATAAATAAAATGAAAACTATAGTTATGTCTAAAATGGATTAAAGAGCATTGATAGCACACGTTATCCTAAATTTTAACCAAAAGAAACTGGGAACATGAAGGTAAATACACCATTTTCAAATTCTCGACTTCTGCAAAAGGGACCGTTAATTATGGCACTTCCACAAGCAATTATTACAAGTTAAAATAGTGAAGCAACCTTATTACAAAAGTCAAAATATATAATAAATAAAGCTACTTATTCAATATATAATAAATAGCGAATCCACGGCGGTGGTACCGATGAACATTCAGAACAATGTAAAATATGAATTATAATTTATTTAATTGTATAAAAAAAATATTTGATAAATATTAAAAGATAATAGATAATATTTATAATTGATAGAGAAAAATATTTTATATACCTTGCTTATAAAATACAACAAATTTCTTCTCTTCACTTTCCATCTTCATCTAATTTCTTGATCTCCCACCACAAAAATGGACACACTCAATTCCATACTTCTCTTTTTATTCACCTTCATCTTCCTCAAATTCCTCCATTCTCTTTTCTCAAAACACAAACTTCCACCTGGTCCACGTGGCCTTCCATAATAGGTAACCTCCATCAATTGGGCCAAAATCCTCACCAAACCCTCGCCACATTCTCCAAAATTCACGGCCAATAATTTCCTTAAAATTGGGCCAAATAACCACTGTAGTAATGTCCTCACCAGAAACCGCCAAATTAGTTCTTCAAATCAACGACCAATTCCTCTCTAACAGAAAAATTCCTGACGCAATGAAAGGTTTTAACCACCACGAATACAGTTTACCTTTCTTACCAATTTCCCAACGCTGGAAAGACCTCAGAAAAATCTCCAATAATCTTTTATTCTCCACCAAAAACCTCGACGCGAGTCAAAGACTCAGACGCGAGAAGATTCTAGAACTTTACCACGAAGTTAACAACTGCGTGGTAAAGTTTGAACCCGTAAATATCGGAAACTTTGCTTTTAAAACTACTATAAACATGTTGTCGAATACAGTTTATTCGGTTGATCTGGTTAGTTCGGAGAATAAAGCAGAGGGGTTTAAGAAGTTAGTTACGAGTATTATGAAGGAAGTTGGAAGGGCAAATATTGCGGATTGTTTTGCTGTGTTGAAGGTTGTTGATCCTCTTGGTATTAGAAGAAGAACTGGGGGGTATTTTGGGAAGTTGGTGAGTATTTTTAATGGATTGGTTGATCAACGGCTGAAGATGAGGGAGTTGAGTGGTTATGTTGGTAAAAGTGATATGTTGGATACTATGCTTAACGACGAGAATAATGTAGGGGAGATGTATAAAGATAAGATTGAACGTTTATCTGTGGTAAGTTTCATTTATTAAATTTAATTAATTTATATACCATGCTTCTCAATAGATATCTAGTAGTTTGATATTTAGTTCACAATCATAAGTTTAATTGTGTCAAAAAAATAATCATCATTTAGTTAGACTCTAATTGTATTAATCAATTTTAATAAAAAATTTATAAATTAATATCAACTGTATTTTTTGTTGTCCATTATTTTGTCTCTCTAAAGAAATATAATTTATTAGCAATGAATTTTTAAATATTAGTTTAAAGAAACAAACGTAGAGAAGACCACAAGATGAAAGAAAGGTGTGGCTTTAATCTAATTTTTAGTGATGATCTTCGATTAAGAAGCTGCATATGGATCTGGTTTTGCTTCAATCAAATAATGAGACTCCTACTTTTTGCATTTAGAAAACAACATATTTACATACATTAATTAGATGATATTACATCTTTCCCCGTTAATTTGAAATCGTCAATCAAAATCAATAAAATGCATAATAAATAAATGCATATTTACTGCTATCAAGCAAACAGTTTGAAACATTAGATTTAGATTAAACTAGATTTAGACAAACATATAACTTTACAATTTTTTTTATAAAATATTTAAAATTAAGTATATAAAAAAATACTTATGGAATATTTAGATAAAAGAATTTTTTGAGGTAATATAATTTTAGAGCGTAATTTAAAAATTCTTCTATGTAATTTAATTTTTTTGTATAATAAATTTAAAGAATTTATTAAATTTAATTTTGTCAAAGCTAAATTTAGAGAATTTCAAATACTACCTTAAATGTAAAAATTTAAAATTCTTTTTTAACTCTATGCAATGTGAATCTCAAATTTGTCTCTATAAATTTAAAAAAAAAATCGCTCTTTTTTATTTTGATTTTTGCCCCAACACTTATTAAATTTATGAATATGACCAAAATTTAAATAAACATTTATTCTATCCAAACAATAAAATTTATAAATGAAGAAAATATAATTAAAATATTTTGAATTGCTTAAATTTTGTAATTCTTTATAAATTTTAATTAATTCATACAAACACATTCTTTGGGAATCAAATAATTAACCCATGATAATAAGGTAATTACAATATTAAATTTGAAAATAATTTTTTTTTATATGATAGAATATATGAGTAAAAGATCATTGTTAATAAAAATAAAATATTAATTATTTTGTATGAATTACATTATATGTAAACTATTTTAGTGTCTAATAATATATTTAAAAGGATTTGAAAATATTTTAGTATGCAATCAACCATTTTAGTGTAAAATGGTATTTTAAAGAATTGTTAGAAACATTTTCGTACAATTAAACTGAAACAAATTCAAGTCTTATCCCCAGTGACATTGTCTTTAATTCTCTAAATCAATAACTACAATATCGAGAAGAAAAAAAAATGAATGTAAAAGAATCTTATAAATATCAATTAAATTCAATGAAATTTAAAAAAAAAAAGGTATAAAATATGATTGACCTATCAAAACTGAAAAAATAATAATATAGTATCTATGCAGTTAAAGTAACTTTTAGTGTAATCATGTTGGAGAAATGACTAGAAGTAAAATATGCAAAGATATTTTATCATCCATTTAATATGATCATGTTGGAGTTAAAATAGGCAAAAAAATTATTTTTATCATCCAGACAATCTTAATCACATAATGTACCATTAGATTAAACCTATAAAGAATGAAAATAATAGTTAATAACCAAATATAAACTATGTGAAATGCATAAATGAATTGTATGCAGTTACACATTAATGTTGGATGATCATATTTTAAGTTATTTGTAGATAAAATTTTATAATTTAAAATACAAACCTCCGATCTCTATGCAATAACCGATTCAATCTAGATAAGGAAAATGTGAAGAGAAAAGAAAAAGACATGAAATAAGTATAAGAAATCAAATATTTAATAAGAGAAAAGCATTTGTTCTAATCACATATGATAATGGTGCACTGGAAGAAGAGATGATGAAACCATTGGGAGAGGAATGCGCACAATACCAATTCTCTCAGCTCTTAAGACATAATTACGAGTAAGTTTTGAAGAGTATCAATCAACAATGAACTGTCACATGTTAAAAACTGATTTAAACATTTAGAAAAAATGAGTATTTAAAAACGGAAAATAGTGTAGAAGGTAGGAAAAATGTTTTGGTCGGATAATCACACGCTAAAATAAATATGGTATTATTGATATTGATATGAGTCAGTTACAAAATTAAAGAAGAGTGATTGTTGGATGGATAGATAAACATATAGTAGAGTTACAAATAGAAAGTGACACATAAGTATATAATTGATTTGGCAAAAAATAGAGTTATGTGACAAAATTGACGATGAGATAGCAATAGAATAGTTTACTAGGGGTTGTTTAAAATGAATGGTTCACATTCAAAATTTGATTTTTTTTATGGAAAAGTAAATCAATTTAAATCTGATTGATCAAGTTGGAATGTGAATCATCTAATATCAATTCATCACTCCAATTTTATCCCCATCTGAACTCAAATGTAAGCAAAAAAAAAATGTGCTATTGGTGGCTAAAATATAGCTAAAAGCTAACTAACTTCAAAATATCCTTCAATATAACAAGTTTTCATGCAAATTAAACGAAAAGAATAGATAGTTTGTAGGAAATGTGATTATTTTTTATTGCATTTGTGTAAAAATATGGGTAGTTTAGAAAATGTTAAAATAGTCCTAAATTTCAGTTAACCAACTATTTCTTAATATATGTTCGATAAAATTACTTTTGCTTATAATTAAGTTAAGAGAAATTACTACATGACATGCAAATCATTATTTGACAATAGAATTTATGGAATTGTGTTTACAAGTGTGCCCAATTACAAAATATCCACTTACTAATCATGTGTTTTTGTTGGTTGTTGCTGTTGCTAGGACTTGTTTGTGGCAGGAACAGACACAATTACTTCTACAGTAGAAATGGGCAATGGCTGAATTACTTCATAACCCAAATGTTATGTCAAAAGCAAAAGCAGAGTTAGAACAAATTATTGCAAAGGAAAATTAGTTGAGGAAAATAGACATAGGAAAACTCCATACTTGCAAGCAATAGTGAAAGAAACTTTTAGATTACACCCAGCAAGCTCCACTTTTACTTCCAAGAAAAGCTGAAATTGATTTAGAGATAAATAACTAGAAGATTCCAAAGGGTGCGACAGTGTTAATTAATGTTTGGGCTATTGGGAGAGATTCAAGTTTATGGGACAATCCAAAAATGTATTTTCACCAGAGAGGTTTTTGGGGTCAGATATTGATTTTAAAAGGTAGAAGTTTTGAGTTGACACCTTTTGGTGGTGGGAGGAGAATTTGTCCTGGATTACCATTGGCTATAAGGATGTTGTTTTTGATGTTGGGTTTGCTTATAAATTTGTTTTGATTGGAAACTTGAAGGTGGAATCAAACAGAGGATATGAATATGGATGAAAAATTTGGACTTACTTTGGAGAAGGCTCAACCTCTACTAGTTGTTCCAATTAAAGTATGCAAATAGTTGAAACAATTCATGTAAACAACATCAATATCTATACTTCATGTTTATTTTGTTAAAGTTATACTGGTTTTGTAATGATAATATGATATTTTTTTGAAAATATTTAAGCAAGTATCAATAATTTCTCCTTTTTAAGATAGCATCTTTAAATATATCTCTATTTAATTTAATTTTTCTATATTTAATGTCCCTAATTAGTAATTTATTGTATATTATAAGTCAATATGCCACAAAGTTATCTATAAAATAAATATAATTTTGGCGTTTAATTTAATTGAAAACTTGTGGACTTATTGAGGCTTTTTTGATTAAACTCAAACCAAAATCTCTATTGAATAACTCCAAAATGTTAATTCTTTTAGACTGAATTACCTTAATTACTTAATTTTCCTCTAATTTTGTTGTTGTCACATCACATGGAATCTCCGTTTGTCACTCTTAAATTTAGTTACACAAATTATGTGAAGAACAATCTTAGCGATGTTTTCTCTAAACTTACATCTGTTGAGATGTGAGTGACTTGTTGAAATAATATACAATAATTTTCTAGCAATAGATTAAATTGAGCTCCAGAATATACATTACTCAAACTACACAGTGTTCATTTATGTTCATTGACAAAGAAATACAGAAAAATTCAAGGTCTCCACAATTCATTGTTTCCGTCTTCACTAAAAGTGCAACAAGATTCTATGGGGTGATGAGTGACACGATGATTTCTTTTCATGGACCTGCAATTTATCGGACAAATTTTATTAAATCCTAACTAAATTAAACACCGTCAATACAAGAAACTAAAATGCAAGTACATGCATTTAACTACAGTGTCCAAAGAGATGATAAATGCAGAATGCATAAAGAGTTTTATTTAGCCTTGCATGGGATTTTGAATAACCGTGTATAAATTTTGACATATCTGTACACTATTCAGTTATGTCAACAAATTTCCATAAATTGTTATATGTATTTGGTCCAAAGACGACCTAGATGTGTTTAATTTGACCTGCATTAAAATGACACATTGAAAGGAGTGCCAATTCCATTTCTTGTTCAGTTTTACAAATTTCAAACAGATCTCCCCTCTCTTTAACACTACATTCAGCTCAAAGATAAAGTGGCATATCCAAATATGCAGAAAAATACACAAATTTAGATCAAATGACATAATTACATATGTTAAAAACAGTACTACTGTGTTCGTAGATGTAAAATATGTGATAACTTTGAAAAGAGAAGACACCATTAACGATTCATGTGTAAAACATTCACCATTGAATTGATCATTGGTGGGAATAAAAACGCGCCACTAATATGATTCATATGTGGGAATACAATCACCACCGGATTGATCGTCAGTGGGAATAAAAGACGCCACTAATATGATTCATATGTGGTGGGATTAGAGTCCACACCAGGTCGATCGTCGGTGGGAATAAAATGATTGTCTGAGCAAATGGTATCTTGTCCTTGAAACTAAGTTCTCACAACAGCAGATACAATACAGAACGAAGAGTTGAAAAATGAGAGGTTGCTGAAAAATCACAACATCATGAAAGACCTGCAGAAGGAGGGCGGAGACAGGTGCATGCGTTCTCATGCATGGATTTTGGTGAAGTTGCGTGGGACCCATACATAGAGAAGACAGACGCACGTGTGACAGCGTGTACAATGTTGGTTGGCGACGGGAGAAGCACCGTCGTGCTCGCCAGAGGATTGCGCGGATGTGTTTGTTGTTTTTGGATGCGCATTAGAAAAGAGGCAGCTGGTGTTGTCACAGAGTGAAGACGGTGCTTTTGAGGCCAGCTGTAGTGTCGTGGTTGGTTGCTAGAAAGGCAGTCGGAGTTGATGGTGGCAGATAACTGTATGAAGCCAAAAAAATTGAAAGACTGAAAAAGGTGGTGTTGCCGGCGGCATTTGCCGCGCCGGCAGTGGTATTGAAGCACAAAGACGGGTTCACCAAAATCAAAACTTGCTCTGATTGCCATGTAAATATGTGATTTGTTGGGTGTTTTGTGTCTCTAATGAGATCACACACCTTCATATTTATATGATGCTGCAATAATTACATTCAATGCCTAGGAAATTGTAGTTGACTAGGACTACTATCAAAAAATATTTTTAGCCTAGGATGTTGCACAATCAAGGAATAAATAAAACATACACTGAATTTTAACAGTAGAAAATAAGACCAGATCAAGAGAAATTATAGTGATCTAATCTCATGCAAAATCAAACAAACAAACAGACCTCATCAGATGCTCAATTTGCCAGATTGATAGCTGAAGCAATACATATTCCTGCATTAATTAGTAATCCCATTATGAACAAAGAATATGACAATATCAAATTATAATCTGGGAGGATTAGAAATGTATTATTAAAAAAAAAAAAGGGCTGATTTGGAAAAAACCTCGCTGAACTCTGTAAAAGTGCAATGCATCTAACTACTAAAATCTTGATGTTCAATGCACACGTTTGGATTTAGCAGGATGGAACAATAATTTTACCTTAAATTAAGGTGAAAAATCGGGAGAATAAAATCATACTACAAGTTCTGCCAAGTTTTAAGCATTTGGTCCTTAGAGAGTAAAGAGATTAATCATCAACCAAGGATTTAAAGTAGGGTGGATGCAAAGATCATGACAAGTTGTAAATTGTAATAAACTAATTCAGAAGGGCTTCATATTCAATAATCATTATTAGACATGGAATAATGAAGATTTTATCCACGTAACCAAACTGACTAGTAGGAAAAGACTGGTTTATTGCTGTGTTGTACGTGCCTGTAATAAGACATGTTTTTACAATGCACTTAAATCTTTCATACTTTGACTACCGGATTGCAAATGAAAGACAGTTCAAGTTGCACATTAAATTTAGGATACTGTCTTCACCAACACAGTATATCCATTCCCCTTAGGTGAAACACAGGCTCAACAAATCTCCGCCCTCTTTTTTAACCAGATGAGAAACTCTTTACAACCTACACGCAATTGAATGAGAGAAAAAAAAGGCTCAGATAGTGATGATACTCCCAATTATACCTTAGAAACACTTATCTAAACACCACTACGATAAACATCTTTATTGAATTTCTTAAAGGAATTGCCCCTATTCCTTTCCTCATATGAATAATAGCACACACTGCTAAAGAAAAGAACAAAAATGTACCCAAAATTTTGATCTTCATAATGAAAGTATAGAACTAGATCCGTAATTAAGACAGTAGATTACAATACTTTACAATTTCCATGAAATGGTATAATTTGCCACACACTATTACTGTAAATAGATTAGAAAAAGAAACACTTTAAAAACAAAGTTTAGTCCCTCTTAGAGTGACAAACACTATGTACATTAGTCGTAATTACAATGGCAATTTTGTAAAACAATTTGAAAAATGTTGAGATGATCAAATCTAAAAAATAGATTTAGGAAAAACAGTAATTTTAATAGTAACCTTCAATTAAATCAATAACCTATAAAGTTTAAATTACGTCGTCAAACAGATGCAACTTTTACCTTTATTTTACATGCAAAATTTAAAGAAAATGAATTTCTTTGTATA
>PGTU02011303.1:0-10597 GCA_002896215.2 Cicer echinospermum | reverse complement strand
AGGGTTTCAGGTTTAGGGTTTAGGATTTACGGTTTAGGGTTTAGCATTTCTGGTTTAAGTTTCGAGTTTAGTATTTCAAGTTTAGAGTTTTGGGTTTAGGTTTTCGGGTATAGAATTTCTTGTTTAAGATTTTGGGTTTAGGGTTTTGCGTTTAGGGTTTCGATTTTCTGGATTTAGGGTTTAGGGTTTCGACATTAAGGTTTCAATTTTAGGGTTTTGATTTAATGATTTCGTGTTTAGGGTTTCAGGATTAGGGTTTTAAGTTTAGGGTTTCAGGTTTAGGGTTTCGGGTTGACAGTTTTTTGTATCGGGTTTAGAGTTTTGGGTTTCGGGTTTATGGTTTGAGGTTTGGGGTTTAGATTTTCGCGTTTCGGATTTTGGGTTTTTGGTTCTAGGTATAGGGTTTCTAGTTTTGGGTTTAGGGTTTAGGGATTCATGATTAGAGTTTCAGGTTCAGGGTTTCAGGTTAAGCGTTTCGGGTTTAGGGTTTAGTGTTTCGAGTTTGGGTTCGAGTTTAGATTTTTGACGTTTGGTTTCGAGTTAATGTTTCTATGTTTAGTGTTTCGAGTTTAGGCGTTTTGGTTTAGCGGTTTCGGTTAGGGTTTCCAAATATTGGGTTTCATCTCAAGGGTTTCGGATTTTTGCGTTTTAGAGGTTCCATATACTGACAGTGTGCAAGTGCAAACCCAGTAGTAAATAGTTCACTTAAAGCAAAATCTTATGTGTCCTACTTGACACCTATATGAAAATCTTTAATATAATGTGTAACCCAAGTACTCTAAATTAATTCAAGGCATGTCTGAATTAGGTAGACACAAAACAGAAAACATGTTGAAAATGATTTGGATACGTAAGAATCCATTTTTTAGTTTTTAGAACTCATTGATTAGATCGTACACCTGAATGAGCAAACAAAGCAATCAAAGCATATCCACTTGAGCCGTAGAAATGAAAGTAAGAAAGCTAAATAATATACTATCGCACTTCACTTTGACACATGCAACGCATAGTAAAATAGGAAATCTAAAAAAAATATAACGATCACTTCGCTCTTGCACATGCGACAGGTACCCGTACTGCAGATAAGAAAATCTATTTTAGATTCAAGTTTTTCATGAAATTATACTAAAATAATTTCAAATAAAAAAAAAGTAATAAAGTAATTTATATTACTGGATGAATTTCATTTTTTACTTTTGTTTTGGGGATTCACAAAAAGGTTTGTAGCCACTTAATGAAGGGAATCTTAAAATGCTCATAACAAAAAGAGAAAGTTTGTGGATGTCTTTTACAATGCGAGCAAATCAAGTATTCATATATCAAATCCCTAAATAAATCAATCCATTGATTTGTCAATTTCGGCTTCCTCAATTGATCCTACATTTGAACTGTTTTCCAGCTTGATCCTCAATGACTAATTCAAATTTTTGTGCCATCAAAGTTATAAATTACAAGACATCAAATCAGAAATCCCTGTGATAAATAACATATATATGTAATTTATAAACCAAAAATATCATTGAGATTTGAAGGACTTGAATATACCAAACAGAACCGAGGAATTAAGCGAAACAAGCATAACACAACATAATCAAATCCATTGAATAAAACATATTTATATAACTGGAAAGAAAAAAAAAACATCAGTCTGCGGCATTCGCCACACAACATAACCATGATTACAATAATGATTCTCATTTCTAAGTTCTAAAACTAGTTCTTAGGTAGCCAAGCAACTATCCTCTTCACAATACTAAACCAACTATGTTGACAACTATAATTATATACATTATTTTTAAAAGAATTGGCTGATGACTAATTCAACAGCTATAATGAGAGGGGAGAGCTACTTTGGAAGGAAAAAAAATCCAGTCTTTTGCTTAATTATTCAGTATTACATATTTATTTTCTTTGTGTTACTCCATTCAATAAGCTTTTTTAGCTCTTTAGTACTCAGATGAAGTCCAACAAAGAAAAGATATTCTATAAGAAAAACTAAAGCATAAAAGCTCTAATGCAGAAATAGAAAGGCTTGATCCTCAGAATAAGAGCATTGCGATCTCGTTTTGAACGCTGGCACTGCTGGTGTTGCCGCTGTTCCCGTATCTGCTCCTGTCGCTGCTGCTGCTGGTGGAGCCGCTGCAGCTGCCGCACCTGCCGCCGAGGCCAAGAAGTTACTGTTAGTAATGCTTTATATTAGGTTTCTGTCTTAAGGGTTATATTTAGTAATTATATATTATTGATTGATGTTTTACCTAAATACTATTGAAACTTCAATAGTAAATGAAATTTGTGTACATTTTCAAGTTTGGATGATCATTTCATAGAGGCTTTGTTTGAAATGTAGTGTTAAATGTATACCTCGATGTTCAACAGATTAGACAATAAATTAGTGGGTTTATTTTTTTTTAATGCGGGTAGACTGTAACCCTTTTAAATGTATAAAGACATGAAATAGACTTAATAGTTTTTGAGAAACACATAGAACAGATTATTTGTGCTTGCTGTATTTTTTTTATATACTTGTCAACTTTTATTTACCGAGTCCTGTTTCTGGTTTCTCTGAGCCCCAGTTCGGAATATTTATACGTAACCTACTGTTAAATTTTGTAATTTCGCTGTCTGAACGACAACAAAGATATTAATTGCTTTATGGAAACAAGATTGTAATTTGATTGTTGTAGTTTCATTGAAAATTAGGGAATTCAACTATCAATTGTAGCTTAATAGTTCTTTGAGTGTAATTATCACAATTAGTAATAGTATTTTTGGGTATTATTTGCTCTCACATTAATTGAGTTTAATGTAGTATATTATAGGTTATGCAGTTCGTAATCAGCATTTGCACAGACTTTATTAACTGCATATTGTATATTGTACTAAAAAACTTATAGCTTGATGCAGTCCATACTTGCTACTTAATATGATATGTATATAAGTAGCTGAATGTGCTTCATATTTTGTGTTTGCAGGAAGAGGCAAAGGAAGAAAGTGACGATGACATAGGGCTTTAGTTTGTTAAGAGTTAGGTTTTTCTTTTAGTTTTTGTCAATCCAGACATTTACTCCTTTCGGAGGAGTGTTTTCTAGAGACACCTGTTTGTTTATAAATTGTTCTATCTAAGTGAGTCTTAGCACCATATACCTTTCACCATTCACCATTCACCATTCATATAAATAGAAATAGAGTTATCAAATAAAATAATACACACACGTGGTGTTATATATATATAAATATATATATGAACCATGTGTGTAGATATATATTCACGGTGATATACATATAATATATATATATATATATATATATATACATACATGTGGAAGATATATACATACGTGGATATATACATATGATATATATCTATATATGGACGTTGATATATGATAGCTCCGCGATCAAAGGCTTATACCGCATATATGCGCGCCGCCGGCGAGTTAGCATATACTCCATCTTGGATACTCCAACAAATGACGGAATTCGCAATCGTAGTTTTATTATCTTCCATTTAATCATTCTAATTTAACGAATATCAATATCACATATCTCTGCTTTTTTTTTTTTGTATAGAAGATTACAAATAAGGCTGCTGGCGTCACTGTCGAATACTGACCAATTATTCGCCAAACTTGCTTCAGAATAAGAGCATTGACGATCTTATGAACGGCTAGACGTTTCGAATCTCTTATGAATCAACTATGAGTTTCTATTCTAATAATCAAATACAATAAAATTAGACTTTCTCAAAATAAAGAATATAATGAACTACATTCTGCAACCACTAAGATAGCATTCTATTTTCTTAATGGCAGTATACAGTATTATCTAATCGTGTTATAATTGTATTCCTAGACCAAATTTCCACTTGCTAACCACAAAAGCCACCGTCAAATATGTATATGGTAACCTATTAAGCACAATGGAAAATATAAAATACCTCACAGCCATCTAAATAGCCAGTAGCAGCCCCTTGGGATATAAATTCGGTGACAAGCATCCATCCCTTCTTTCCAACAGCCAACACTATTTTGTCCACCAACTGAACAAAATCATTCTTCGCATGATGTGCATGTGTTCATTAAGTATACATGGCCTTTTTTATTTATCTTTAAATAGATTTAAAATTAAAAATCAAAATAATGTATTCCTTTTAATTTAATTTCTATTTCTATGTTGATAAGACAAGCTGAATATACATAGGATTTTCCCTATTTTCCTAAACTATATATATGCATCAAAGATCAACTTGCCTTAGACTCGTGTGCCTCTTGCTAAACTTCCCACTCCACATATTTTGTTTGACATGTGCCTCTTGCTAAACTTGCACTCCAAATACTCTATTTCACTTCTACTTAGACCAAAACTATGTGTTCCAATGTTTGTTTGCACTAAAATACTCATAGACTTCACTCTCGGCTAAAAAACCCTAGTTTGACTATCTGCTTAAACTCCACTCTGCAAATTATGGTGGGGCCAGATGTTCTTTTGGTAAGGACAACCCATAATCATAATCATGTCCGTATATTCTGATCTAATTAGTGGTTCCTTTCAAAATGGAACAAAGTCTAGGTGGTCTATACATTTTTCTTTTAAGTACAAGTCTAAACTATGTTTCGAACACCAAAATCATCCAACAATTTATAAGGTAGTTTTACATATAAAGTAAATAAGGCTTCACCACAAACTTAATTTAATGTTCAAATGCATAATTAAGCATGTGAATAAAGTCTTACAATTTCTTTTGCAGCAGACATTGCAAGAAAACAGCACCCATCTTCCACCTCTTGCAAACCGACCACAACAATGCCAACGTCTGATACAACAAACCCCCAACCACGACAAAATTGAATCTTGGAAACTCTACCTTGACCAACATTCCATGTGCAATCAAAATTCTGATATTGTGTCTTCTTGTATAAGTTCCTTTGAGGCCAGCTCTGTTCTTATTATGTTGTCAACAAGGGCCTGGGGATGCAATATTCCATCCGCGTATGCCGCCATGAGTTGCAAAGCTATACACAGAAACGTTACCAACAGCCAATTAGCACAAGACTATTATGAGCAACCCATCCTGCAATTATATAGCCTTCTAAGTCCCAGTACTTGGATAATACCACTCACATAGCATACATACACCCGTGTTCCAAAATTGCAGAATAATTGAACGGCACAAGGTGGCGATTAAAATCCTGCAAATGGGTTCCACTGCCATTCCACTGCCACAAGTAAGCCATTTGTACATCCACTCCAAATCATCCCATCACTTGTTTGCCCAAGGGCTTCTGTTGTTTTATTATATTCAACAAATGCCCCAGCTACCTTGGTTGCAACTCGACGGACACCATCCGCAGCTCCATTATTGCATACGTGACCTCTGCAGAAAATTCGAACTTTGGGACTCGTCTTTTGTTGAGTTGGAAACGAACTTTACCTTCATTTCGTCTTCCAATTTGTTGATCCTGCTAACCGAAAGACATGTCAGCTCGATTTTCTGGCTGACCGTCGATGTTAAATACTTTCAAAAGATCCTTTGAACGGTGGATCCCTTTAAAAGGATGGAATTGCAAGTTATTATATATAAGTTGGAGTAGAAGGAACACAAAGACTAAACTAAACTAGTAGAGGAAAAGTCCTTAACTTTTCATCACATATGATCTTTCGGAAGGGTCAAATAGCTTGTTACTATTGCAGAATACTCAAGTGTAATTGAGCAACATCGTGTTCCGAAAGTTCTTTGGTTGTGTCTCTACTAATATCTTCAAGAAAATCACATGAGACTTCTGAACCCCATCCTACATAATCCTTTTCCTTATCTCCAAACTTTTTCTTTTATCTGAATTTAGATTTTCAGCACTTCTCTCTTTCCACTCAACGATTTAACTCCTGATGTGTCATTGAGGTCTTCAAATTAGAAGGTTTGAAAGTCACTGCTACTATCAAACTTCTTTTTTGACAGAATTCACTAATCAATTGAGATAACATAACATAAAAAGCAAGATACAAAATAAACTTTACACTATTAGTCCCTCTATGACACATAGAGAAATGAATTCACAACCAACTCAACTAAAATAAAATACAAAAATATTAAATAAAAAAACCAATTTTCATAAAAAATCAAACTTTACACTATTGGTCCCTATATGAATCATAACATAAAAAATGAATCACATAACCACAAAATCAAGTAAAATACCATATATAAAAACCCACTTCATTAAAAAATAAAAATTATACCAATTAGTAAGTCCCAACAAAACAAAATGAAGAGGACATTCAGAAAAAAGCTTACATTTTTTGGGCATTGAAGAACATAAGAGCCTTATGAAAGCGCAAGTGTATATTATCAGAGGAGGATGTTTATGATTGATGACGAGGAACGTGTTTTAACAATAAAGTAACAAAACCAGCAACAAAGCAGGCAAAACAATTGTTCCAAACAGTCCAACGAAGATCTTGCGGCTAACAATGATTAACCCAATCTACATACTTCTTCTTCTGATCAGATGGGATCCAGTAACCAAACTCTGTCGAGTTTCATCCAACCGGACGGTTCACAAGCTGCTCTGTCAAGTTCCTGAATATTCCGGCCTCCGGAACTTCGTCGGTGGCTGACTATGTGGCGTTGATCTCTAACGGACCACCCCATGGATCCCTACATTACTACTATTGAAAGAAATTATGACACAGAAACAAGATTGAAGTGAAGAGATGAGATGTGAGAAGAGTTTAATTATTGATTTTGAATAAATGTGTTTCTTCTCTCTCTCTCTACACTGTTTTATTTCTCTCTCTAGAAGTGGTGTGGAGTTTGAACTGCGAATGAGCTTAAGCTAATGAGTCCATTGTGCTTGCTGGTTTTTTAACTGCCTCTACATTTAGATTGAGAATTATTATCTTTGTATTATCTCTTTCATTATGGTTGATTTAACTTAATTAAAAATTTTGTATTTCGATAAATATAACAAATTGCTATAATAATAATAACTTTTTTATCAATAGTTAAACAATAAGTTACTATTATTATTTATACGAACATCTTTAACAATATTTGAATTCATTCATTTTAGTTTGTTCATTATAAATAAGGTAACATATTATAATAATAATAATAATCATAATAATAATAATAATAATAATAATATAATAATAATAACATCTTATACATGTGTAATAATACACATTGATTTGTTTCTATTTCTTTCTCTTGCTGATATAATATACACACATGATTATAAACCACATTTAGAATCAAACATCAGTGTAAGTAGGAGATAAGTTTTGCGCAGTGATCCTTTGTTTCTCGACAATATCACCAATCAAAGAATTCTCTTCCACAGAACAAGAGCTGGGCAGTATAAGCACATGACCTTTGACATGATGGGAAAAATATTTACATTTTAGCATCACAAAGATAAGACATTTAACATATAACACCATTTTCTCAAGGCATTTTAGGCATAATAGGGATATGCAGGTTCATATATGTATTAGATTATAGAGTGTCGAAAACCAAACTCGGGCCAGATCACATTTTAAAAAACATATAAGATTGACAATTGTCATGGCAGTATCAACTGCATAAATACTTAGAGACCAACGAAAGTAAAAGAAATGTATTTGAATGCCGCATAAGATTATGATAACGTTCGAAGCAGCTTACCAAAACACCAATTACTCTCATTCTTCAAAAAGTATTATTCTTCTATTTCAGCATTATCGGATGATAAGCTTTTAAGGCAATCCCTTTAAGCACCACAAATCAATTAACCATAAAAAGAAGGGTCACTTTGCCAATTTGACAGTGACGAGGAAAGATGTTCTCAGTTGCAAAGCACATTACTTTAGTCAAAGGAAATGGGGAAGTGATGGAGAAAGAAACCAACTTCTTTATCCAGTAACGCTGAATTCCTTGAACTATGTACACAAGTTACATTTGCCTGGAAAAAAACACAAAAATAACTCCCAAAATAATTTCATACAACAATATACACAGGAAAATGTTATGTCTTACTTCTTAAATAACGAAGACAAACATAAATTTTACACAAGTAGTCAAAACATATTTATTACAACAATATATAACTCAGAAACATATTCATTCCATAGTATCTGCATTAGAACAACAATTCATGATACCATGACATAGGATTTGGGTTTAGTTTTAGGGTTTCGAGTTTAGGGTTTCTGATTTAGGTTTAGGTTTTTTGGTTTTGGGGTTTCAAGTTTAGAGTTTCGGGTTTAGGATTTCGGATTTAAGGTTTCATGTTAGGGTTTGAGTAAGGTTTTGAGTTTAGGTTTCATGTTATTGGGTTTTGGGTTTCGTGTTAAGGGTTTCGGGTTAAGTCTTCCAGGATTAGGGTTTTAGGTTTAGGGTTTCAGGTTTAGGATTTTGGGATTCAAGTTTAGGGTTTCAGGTTTAGAGTTTTGGGTTTCAGATTTCGGATTTTGGGTTTTTGGTTCTAGGTATAGGGTTACTAGTTTTGGGTTTAGGGTTTAGGGTTGCATCATTACAATTTCAAGTTTCGGGTTTAGGGTTTCAGGTTAAGCGTTTTGGGTTTAAGGTTTCGGATTTAGGGTTTTAGGATTAGGGTTTTGGGTTTAGAGTTTCAGATTTAGGATTTCGGGATTACGGTTTCAGGTTTAGGGTTTAGAGTTTAGAGTTTAGGGTTTAGGGTTTACGGTTTTGAATTTAGGGTTTTGTGATTAGGCTTTTGGGAATAGGGTTTCAGGTTTAGCATTTAAGATTTCGGGTTTAGAGTCTCGAGTGTAGGGTTTACGGTTTTTGGTTCTTGGTATAGGGTTTCTAGATTTGGGTTTAGGGTTTCATGATTAAAGTTTCGGGTTTATGGTTTCAGGTTTAGGATTTAGGGTTTCAGGTTAAGCGTTTTGGGTTTAGAGTTTACGATTTCGGATTAAGGGATTTGGGATTACGGTTTCAGGTTTAGCATTTAGGATTTCGGTTTGGTGTTTCGGGTGTAGGGTTTTGAGATTAGATTTTTGGGTTTGGGGTTTCAGGTTAAGTGTTTTGGGATTATGGTTTTAGGTTTAGAGTTTCTGGTTTATGGTTATTGGGATTAAGGTTTCAGGTTTGAGGTTTCGAGTTAAGGATTCGGGTTTAGGGTTTGAGGTTTGGGGTTTAGGTTTTCGCGTTTCGGATTTTGGGTTCTAGGTATAGGGTTTATAGTTTTGGGTTTAAGGTTTCATGAATAGAGTTTCAGGTTCAGGGTTTAAGGTTTCAGGTTAGGCGTTTGGGGTTTAGGGTTTCAAATTTAGGATTTCAGGTTAGGGTTTCGAATATAGATTTTTGGGTTTAGGATTTCAGGTTTAAGTTTCGAGTTTAGTGTTTTGGATTTAGGGTTTTGGGTTTAGGGTTTCGGGTTTAGGGTTCCAAGAATAAGGTTTCAGGTTTCAGATTTCGGTTTTAGAGTTTCGGGTTTAGGATTTTGGTTCTCGGGTTTAGGGTTTCAGGTTTAGGGTTTAGGATTTTGGGTTTATGGTTATGGGTTTAGGGTTTCGAGTTTAGGGTTTCTGGATTGAGGTTTAAGGTTTCAGTTTTAGGGTTTTGGGATTAAGGTTTCCGATTTATGGTTTCGTGTTTAGGGTTTTGGGATTTGGGTTTCAGGTTTAGCATTTAGGATTTCGGGTTTAAGGTTTCGAGTTTATATTTTTGGGTTTAGGGTTTAGGGTTCCAGATTTAGGGTTCTGGGATTAGGTTACAGGTTTAGCATTTAGGATTTCGGGTTTAGGGTTTCGAGTTTAGATTTTTGGGTTTAGGATTTCGGGTTTATGTTTCGAGTTTAGTGTATCGAGTTTAGGGCTTCCTCAGAATTAGGGTTTCAAGATTAGGGTTTCAGGTTAAGGGGTTCAGATTATCGGTTTTAGGGTTTCGGGTTTACGATTTTGGGTTTTCCGAATTTTAGGGTTTCCGGTTTAGGGGTTTAGGGGTTGAGGTTTAGGATTTTGGTTTAGGTTTTGTGTTTCATGTTTCGAGTTTTAGGGTTCTGGATTTGGTTTTAAGGTTTTCAAGTTTAGGTTTCAGGATTAAGGTTTCCGATTTAGGTCGAGTTTAGGGTTTCATATTTACGGTTTCTAGTAAGGGTTTTAGGTTTAGGGCTTTCAGAATTCAAGTTTACTGTTTTCGAGTGTAGGGTTTCCAGTTTAGAGATTCTGGTTAAGAGTTTTTGTGTTTGGGTTATGGGTTTTAGGTTTCGGGTTTTAGGTTTTTGTTTCTAGTAGGGTTTGTAGTTTTGCGCGTTTAGGGTTTCGGGATAGGGTTTCAGGATTAGGGTTTTTAGGATTTAGAATTTTTGGTTTTGGGTTTCAGTTTTAGGGTTTCGGGTTTAGGATTTCTGGTTTAGGATTTTGGGTTTAGGGTTTCGAGTTTAGGGTTTCTGGATTTAGGTTTAAAGTTTCTGGTTTAGGGTTTCGAGTTTTGAGTTTAGGGTTTGGGGTTTAGGGTTTCACAATTGAGGTTTCAAGTTTAGGAATTCGAGTTAAAGGTTTCACGATTAAGGTTTCAAGTTTAGGGTTTCGAGTTAATGGTTTCGAGTTTATGTTTTCATGTTTTGGGTTTTGTGTTTAGGGTTTAGGGTTT
>PGTU02011298.1:0-11988 GCA_002896215.2 Cicer echinospermum | reverse complement strand
TAAAAAAATATTATTTTAAAATTATTTTCTAACAAACAGACTCATAAATCTATCAATATAAAATTGATTCTAGCATATTTGAGTGTTCTAGATAAACTAAATTAATTTTAATTCTATTAAATTTGAGATTTGAAATTTTTTGTCTATTATTATCTTCAAATTACTCCCTCCATCATTAATTATAAACACTCACCGGGAAAAAAAAATATAACCTCATTTTAAATTACTAGGTAAGTTTATTATTATTTCTTGAAACATAATCAAAGCTAATTATGACATACCAATTTCTCTTAAAAAATTATTTTAATATTAAATACATCTACATAAATAACAATTTAGTTATATTAATACATCTATATAAAATTATTTTTTACGATTTTATTTTTAACTAAAATTAATTTTGTTTTTAACTTTATAAGTCATATTTAAACTAACAAATATTAATATATTAATTATATTATAATCTTTAATCGAATTCAAACTTTACAGTTATTTATAAAATTATCAATTAATAATTATAACACATATTTTATAAATAAAACATTTTGTTTACTATGAGAACTATATAGACCCTTAATTACTTGACCATGTGAATGTGAATGGACCAAAGTTGAGTGTTGTTATTGTCATGGAGTGAAATTGATGGGGAGTTGAGTTTGTTTTTTGTCCGCAAGAGGGAAACAATAAAAAGAATGAGATAGTAGTAGTTTTTAAGATGAGTTGGACCATACACTACTACTAGACTATAGATAGGTATGATATCAATATCAATATGAAAATGAAAATATATAGATATCAATATCATAGACTATGATTAGATGAAGATGAGAGAGAGTACATATTATAGAATGTGTTGTGTTGTGATTGGATTGGACATTTTTTGAGTTGATTTTGAATGATGAAAAATATAACGGTGGTCTCCACATGGATGCGTGCGCAATTAACGGATGCTGCCACAACTTAGTAAGCTCCCATTTTCACAAACGGATGGTTGGAAGGAAACATATGAACAAACATTACTCCCTTCTTTTATTGGATTCCCATCTTACTTTCCCTTCTTCTCTAATTCTATCTTTTTTTCTTTTCTTTATGCAAATTTTATCTGCGTTCAAATTCGAAATATGATATTCAGTTTAACAATATTAATATTTGTCAGTTGAGTTATATCTTACAGAATCTCTAATTCCATTTTATTCACTGTTACTAAATTTGGATTCTTTTATGTTAGAATCTAACACGTACGAGGGAGTTATTTAGGTGATTTCACTATTAAAATTCATTGAGTTTCACTTATGTAACTTTTTAAGTTGTAGAGTTAAATTAGTTATATCTGCAAATTCTATCTACGTTCATGATATTTGTTAGAGGAACAACATTAATATTTATTAGTTGAGCTAAATCTTACAGATAGATGATATTCAGCTTAACAATATTAATACTTGTTAGTTGAGCTAAATCTTACATATTTTCTAACTCTATCTTACTCACTATTTTAAATGATCTAGTATTTTAATTGTGGTTACTGGATGTTGATTCTTTTATATTTAATGTAACGTGAGGGGTTGTTTTGGTGTGTGACTTCCACTTATGTAATTTTGTAAGTTGTAGGGTTAAATGAGATTTAACGGTGAGATCATCATTATACTATTTCATGTTAATTTCAGTATGAGAGAATTTTAAATCCGTAATTATGGGTCCAAATGTAATATTGTGTTTAATCATTTTGAATTTTGACAAATTATTATTTTTAGTGAATAATTGGACAAATTATTTTAGTTTTATTAAAAGTGTATTTTTTATTAAAATTACGGTGTATTTATAACAAATTTATGATATACTCAATGGGACAATTAAGATAGATTGTGTCCATAACCATAATCACAGTAAATGTATTTAATTGGAACTACAATCTAAAAAACTTGATAAAAAGTTGCAAGTCAATATGTGATCTAATTGGACCTTGTATATCAAATATATTTAATTTACATATTACATTTTTATAATATTAAAATACTATGTTTGAATAAAATATAAATAAAAATAATAATTTAAAAAATTAAATATATCTAATCTTAATTTTTAATTAAATATATTAACTTTCAACTATCATTATATTTATATTTCAACTAGTATAATTTTTTAAAGTAGTTTCACAATACCATTAAAATCAGATAAGTTGTGGACCATTAAATTTTTTTTTTTTTTTAAATTTAACCGTCGATTTCTAAAATATTTTATTATATAAATGATCTGATTTATTTTTTATATAAATTCTCTTTTGTGAAGTTAATTTTATTCAAAGTGTGTCAAATATTAGATGTGAGAATTTTTTTTAGCGAAAATTCAAACTTAAATTTATTATATTAATACTCAATTTCTATTGGTTTATAAATGATGTAATTATTGTAATAAATAGTGAAGATTGAAATATATATTAATGTGTGTGGATGCAAATAAAAAAGGAGTGAACCCCACAAGCCTTATATGACAGCACTTAGAGTGTCACATTTTAGGGAGGGCACACATTTTGTTCAATAATTGCTACCAACACCCCCCAAATGTGCTAGTCACCCCCTCAAAATTAAAAAAAATCATGCCCAAAATGCTCTGTCATCAATATTAACATTATTATTCTATAATTCTCATTACAATTTTTCATCAAACTCACAACTCACCTACAAAAATCATCATATACTTCACTAACCACTACTCAATCATTAAAAATTACATCATCACTCATCCTACAACACATGTTTGATAATCACATGTGGTTAAAACTACATAAAAAGGTATGTTTGTTGCTCTGTATTGGTTCGTATTTTTTTTAAATCTGGGGAATTTACGTGAATCAGTTCACTAACTTTTGGAGTACGTGAACTCAGTTCACTATGTTTTAAAAAATTAAAAATCTGTCGTAAACATACGTGAACTCACGTAATCAATGGAGTTTGAAACTGAATCCTCATATTGTACTCTGAATTCACACAACATACGTGAACTCAGATTGCGTATCTTGATATGGAATAATAACCATGTCGTGATATGAATTGCGTATTCAGAGAAAAGTTTGGAATAAGTTGTTACGTGAACTGCAATTCACGTAAGTTTACGTGAACTGAGTTCAGTACGTTTACTAGATTTCAGATACTAACACATACGTTGGACTCAGTTCACGTAAAACTTACGTGAATTGGGTTCACGTACATGTTATTTCAAAAATAAAAAATTGTTTTCCTTTGTTCTGGATACAGATAATGACAAGGGAATACAATAGTGATTGAAATGTATGAAGGTTCGAACCTGATTTTGAGATATGAATGACTGTTGGAACGTGATTTCGATGAAAGGATATGATGATTTTGATGCAATGAATGAGGCTTTGACCAAGGAAGGTGAAGATGTTATGTGATTGACTGATGTATTTAGCACCGGCTGATGTTTGATACGCGAGATGATTTATTAAAATGGCTAGAAATGTTGAGGGAAATGAAGTTGTCGTTGTTATTTTTAGATTTGAAAATGCGACAGCACGACCAAGAACAAAGACAAAATTAATTCTTGGTTGTGAAAGAAGCGGTAAATATAGACCTTGGAAGAATGCTAAACCGACGAGGAGTACTTGGAGTAGAAAATGTGAATGTCCTTTTAGATTGAGAGGTACACCGTCAAATGTTGGTGATTGATGGTATCTGCATGTAATATGCGGTGTCCATAACCACGAATTGGCCAAAAAACTGACTGGTCATGCTTTCTTAGGTCGATTGTCTCAAGAAGAGAAAGTTGTACTTGGTGATATGACGAAAAATATGATCAAACCAAGAAACATATTGATGACAATAAAGGATCATAATATTACAAGTTTGACGACAATAAAACAAGTTTACAATGCACGTCAAGCATATCGTTCATCACTTAGAGGTAACAGAACAGAAATGCAACATCTTTTGACATTGATGGAACGCGACAAATATGTCTATCGATATAGGAAGGTAGAGGGTTCAAATGAGTTAGATATCTTTGGACTCATTCCAGGACGCTATCAGTCTTGTAAATAATTTTCACATAATATTATTTGGATAGCACATACAAGACATGTAGGTATCGGATGCCGTACTTTGAAATTATGTGTACATCTACAAGAAAATGCACATTTTGGTCTGATTTGCGTACTACAGTCTGAGCGTAGTTGATAATTTTAACCATGGCACTCCAAAGGTTGAAGAACAGATTACATGGTGAAGTGAAGTAATTGTTACTGATAGAAGATCTTGCTTTAATGAACGCTGTTGAATGTGTTTTTCAAGGGCTCAATATTATTTATGTCTGTTTCATGTATGCAAAAATCGTGAAAGCAAGTGCAAGATGACTGTTTTTCCAAAAAAGAAGCAGGTGCAAATATGGAGGCATGGAGGCTCTTGTTTACATTATGATGAGACTCAAGTACTACATGAATTTGCGCTAACTTTGAGGATTTGTAGTAGTTCTTCCATCTTTAATGATTATTACATGACCAGTGGTTAATCCTCACAGGAAAAGATTTGTTGAGCCGTGGGACTAATAGAGTATGCATTTTGGAACACTACAACACAAAGGGTTGAGTCGGCGCACTGGAGTTTAAAACGGAATTACAAGATAGATTTGTATATACTGCAGTGTTTGGGAAACCATCATAACATGATTGTATTACAACACAGTGAGATAATAGATCATTTTGAAAAGAGCATTATTCAGAAGGTCCATCGACATAGTAACAGATTGTATGCCACTTTGCGTGGTGTCGTGTCAAAAATGCAATACCACAATTGCACAGATTTGATCGCGTGAAGTATGTAGGTATAGATAAGTTGAATGTCGCTCACAAATTAGAAGAACACAATCTTACCTTGTGCATGTGAGATAGCCAGGTATAATATATCCCCGTTCTATTCCATTAGATGTTATTCATGTTTGGTGACTAAATTAACTTTTCATGATGATGATCGGGTAAACCCTTCAGAATTATCTGTGAACATGAAATAGAAGTGATAGTGAAAAAGTTTGATGAACTGATGTACCTGGAAAATTTCACTGAAAGTAATTACGTGAGATTGCTACTAATCATCGACTACGTCGATGTGTCCACCTGTTGACAGGTTAAAACAAAGGGTCACCGAAAAAAGGCAAAAGTAAGATATCAAAAAGAGATAAATCAACTAAGCGTGATCCATCTTGGTGGAATATGTGGATGCAGTGTTCGTGCGTGGCACAAAAGCATGCTATTACTGTAACTTCTAATAAAGTACAAACAACCTCGACCATCAGTAACAAAGCTACACCGTCGACCATCAGTCAGCAAGTTCAACAACCGAGATTCTTATCTTCAAGAATGGTTGCCGGTTGAATCACAAATTCATAGATGACATTATTGACGTGGGTGGGATGGTAATTGTGGATATCGTGCAGTTGAGCTTTATTGGATAATGGGTGAGAACTTTTGGGATTCATTCGTCAAGAGTGTGTGGTAGAGCTTCAAGAATTCTGTTCTCATTACGAGATAATATTATGGTGGACAATTTTTGTTCAACAACTTATACGCAATGTAATGTTGAACATGTGCAACTTTGATAATTGGATGACACTTCCAGAAATGGATAGTGATTGCTTCTCGAAATTTAACTTGGTTTTTGTCGCATTATCACTTAACCAACAGAAACATTTTTCACTTGAAGTCCACCACCAACACCTATTTCGGATCATCGTATGATGTTATTGCATGTGTTAATAACTGTCATTTTGCTGCAGGTATAATTTTCACTTAGATAGTTATTCCCATTTTATGCATTTGTTAACCTTTCATGTTCATTGTAATAAATTATAAATTTATTATTTTAACAGGTATTTAACAATCTCCTATACCACCACAAGTAATTTGTGAGCAAAAATATTGCACAGACACTTCAGTGGAAGATCAATTCGACACTGAAGATATTTCAGTAGTATAGATTGAAGATGTTGTTAAACTTGAAAATTACCATTCAATATCTATCAGAATATGTGCAACTATTTTGTTACTGAGTTACAATGAATTATGTTGTCCAGTAGTATGTAAACTCCTCCGCTGAATGAGATCACTTTGGTATCCTTTACGGGTTCTAAAATAGGTGCAAGTGTGCAACTAAATTTCATCCATGTATTTTTGTTCTTCAAAATTTACATTTTTGTACCTTATGTTGAATTGGGGTGAATACATGCAGTATTTGATTCCAATTTGTAACTTGAGGCGCAGAAATAACTGATTTCCACAATCATTAATGTCTCCAAAGCTATTTTATATAAAGAAAAAAGAAAAACACGTCCTGAGTAATCTTATATTTCATTTAATCGGACAGGAAATTCAGTATGGAGTTATCTTCCTATACATATGTAACCTTGGATGAGTGAAATGATTATGTTACAAGGATTTTTTTTTTAATAATAATAAAAAAGTGCTTTGTGCAGGTATGTGCGGCTCTCAGAACTATGCTAATTTACAGGTTTGTAAATTCTTTTGATATAAGGAGGGAAAAGTGAAAAAAAATTGCTAGGAGGATGATAATGTTGTTTACTGTTAAATTATTCAACCATATTCGTTCTTGTTCTAATTATTATAAAATGCCCTTGGTATTTTCATGCAAAAGCACGCAAAATTAAAATATCCAAAAGTACACAAAATTAAAATTTCCAAAATATATCAGATTCGGAAGTACCAAAAATATCCAAAAGTACATAAAATTAAAATATCCAAAATATGTCAGATTCGAAAGTACCCATAATATCCAAAACTAAAGTATCCAAAATACCTAAAAGTACCCAAATATTACATATCAATTACAAAAATACCATGTTCCAAAACGTTATAAATAAATCCTAGGTCCTTCTATTTCTTCTACGATATGGTACTGTGTTCGTCCAATCTCTACCACCACCCCTCTGACTTCGCAGCATCAAAATTAACTCATTTATGAGTGGCATGCCATCAGGTAATATCAGTTGTCGGTAGCAGCTCTTCAGCCAATTTGTATTCTCGACGCTGTAATAAAAAATAAAATACCATTCAATAATGAATTATTAATAAAAAATAAATATCAATAATCAAAAATAATAATATCAATTACTGTATGTCAACTGTGTCATCAGCAGGATCGCCGCATCAGTTGCGATGAAGTGACATAATCAGTAGCTCAGCATCAGCTTCATGACTAGTTCTCTACGAATGATGTATGAGAAGAATTCTGCGACCAGTCCATATAATCATTCGAGCAGACTACATGTCCCTGCACAACTACGCCGCATCCACTACATGCACACATATTGCGTAAAATATGTCCATTTATCTGTGTGGTCGTCTGGACCCACTACCTCTTAACGGTGAGCCAGGAATGATTTGGGCATGACCATATTGCCCGCAAATACTCTGTCTGGCAGATGAGCATACATTCGACCCCAAGTATCCACCTCGAATAAAGATACATCTTCAAAAGGCCGCTTCAGTCGATGGTTCTCATATGGTGTCCAACAGACCTCATCAACATCAATCTCATCAAGAGCTTTCCTAAATGGAAGAACCAAACCCTTATCCCTTTTAGGCTTCCATTTAAGTGCTCTAGGATAGTCTTCAACATAACTAGCAGAAAGTCTACAACAATCTCTACATAATGTAGGAAAATGCTCATAGACCCATGCCTGCACATATATAATAACATATCATTAGTTTAGAATCATTAATAATAAAAATTATAAACAAAATAAACAATCATACAGTTTACCTGTAAAAGTGTCAGATACCCAGAAACAGTTCTGGTTTGATGCATGCTGGCTTCTCGAAGATTGTCATAAAGATAAGCAAGAGCAGCTGCACCCCATGCATATCCCCCGCAAGAATTAAGGTCTCGGAAGCACTCAAGATAGGCAACACTAATTGCGTATCCACTCTTATCGCTGAAGAGTGTGCAACCGACCAAAAACAAAAGAAATGCTCTCGCAGCCATCTGCCAACGATGTTCACGACAACGCTGATGGTATACATCAGGTTGGGGTTCAGGTTGGGGTTCAGGTTGGGCTTCTTCCTGTTGCCGATGTACTCGTCGTCCTTGTGCCCTTGCAGAAGCAGTTGGCCTAATACGACGACCTTCAGCATTAGACTCCGCATTAGAAGTGCCCTCGTTAAGTATAACACGACCCTCCCTGTCAGTAAACATAGTGCGCACCATATCTGCAAAACGAAAATCATTTTAAAAAAATGTAAACAGAAGCAGCAGTTCAAAAATTCAGCAAGTACGTGAATTCAGTTCACGTACGTGAACTGAATGTCAACCTTACGTGAACTCAGTTCACGTATGTGAACGTGAACTGAATTCCTTCACTTACGTGAACTCAATTCACGTAAAAGTACGTAATTTCAATTGACGTACACATACGTGAACTGAGTTCACGTACAGTTTGGATTTTGAAATTTTTTTCACGTACGTGAACTGAGTTCACGTACGTTTCTGGGTTTTTGAAAACAAGTTTGCGTACGTGAACTCAGTTCACGTATGTTTCTGGGTTTTTGAAAACAAGTTTGCGTACGTGAACTGAGTTCACGTACGTTTCTGGGTTTAGGGCAACGAAGGTTGTCTTCTTCATCAAAATGGAAAATACTTTCCTTCAATTTTCAGACATTGTATTCTTAAATAGATAAAACAAAACAACATAAGACAACAAAAACAAAGAATCATTATTACTTACTTGATTGATGAAGATGAAGATGTTTGATGAACTTGGTTGATGATTGATGAAGATGTTTGATGAAAATGGTGGATGATGATTGATGAAAACAGTGGATTATGATTGATGAAAATGGTGGATGCTGATTGATGATGATAGAATGATTGACAACAATGCAATGCAGAAATGTAGAATGAAGGGAGAAGATGTTATGAGACAGTAATGGTATGAAGAAGATGAAATAAAGGAGAAGGGCATTTTGTGCATTTTTGATTTTTTTAAATTTTGACGGGTGTAGACTAGCATTTTTGGGGTTGTTGTGCATTGTGCATTTTGTTTTGTTTTTGTAATAAGGGGAATTAGCTCACATAATGTTGTGTTGTGCCTAACTCTGTACACATAATGTTGTGGTGTGCCTAACTCTGTACACATAATGTTGTGTTGTGCCTAACTTCAGTTGTCCCACTGCTCTATAATTCCTTCCTTCTACGCCCTTCGGACCTACCCATCACATAATGGCACATATTTAACTATTTACTTAACCACTTCTCAGTGCATCTATCTTTTTTTAGATACAGATAATATTTTAGTTTAATTGTAGTTTTAGTTTCTTTATTTTAGTTTAATTGTAAAAGTAGTCTTTCCATTTTATTTTTTCTCAGTTTTAGTTTCTCAAATCAAAATTTTGGTAAAAAGTTTGATAAAATATTATGTTTTTTGTATTTATTTAAGTCACATCATGTCTCAAAATCTCGTTGTGCAACAATTGTACATGGAATCTATGATCATAAATGGTGTGATGCGACTTTAAAAAATGTGACTTTATCAAATTTTAGACCAAAATTTTATTTAGAGGACTAAAACTGAAGAGAAATAAAATGGAAGGATTACTTTCGTGATTCAGCTAAAATAGAGGGATCAAAACTGCAATTAAACTTAATATTTTTATGCACTCAAAATATTATTTGGTCGAAATTAAATAGTTAAAATAATATAATTTAATTTAATTTAAATTCAAGTTTAAAATCTGAATCATATAATTTATAATGTCGATTTTCTTATAACGGATTGAAGTATTTTGTGTACTTTATTTGATTAAAGTTTAGAAACTAAGTGATTAAACTAACAATGAAGCCAAAATAAAATAAGATAAATTCTACTAGTTGCAATTTTAATTAGATGTAGAGATAAATAGAGCTACTAAACACCAAGATTCGAAACCTATGACATTGTTAAGTAAGTATATAGTATATAGTTGATGAGAACATGTTGATGTGGCAATGTAATTTAAAACTAGGAACATAACAAGTGTTAAACTTGTAGAACCTTAAGGGTTTGTATTTGGGGAACAAGCTCATATTTATCGGGCAGTGGGTTGAGTGGGACCCATTTTTCAGAAATGATATTAGTGGGGATATTTTTCTTGGGTGATGAACAAAGCTATAATGTGGCAATTGATATAGCCACTACTTGATGATGGAGGGAGGCACATGAATTGAGGATACCTTGTTGGATAACAACTTTCTAGTTCTAACTTTCAACTTGTAGTCTTATAATTTATTACTTTTGTCTACCTTTTCTGACTCCTCATCTCACCATAACAATGTTATCATCTTCTCTTCAACCAACTTGCTTATGTTTATTGTATTGCCCTCCATCACATATTTTTTTATATGATTTTAAAAAATATTGGGAAGATAGAGAAATTATAATGAATTAAAGTCACAATAAAGTTATTTATGAGAGAATTTAAATTCATATTTTTAATATTATATTATTAAATTTTTACTACTAAACTTATATTTTATAGATAATATTTTTTTAATGGAATTTATAGGTTATAATTATGAATTTATACTTTTCATATATTGCAAATGAAAAAGTTACAAACTTTTTATTTTAGTGTTATTTATTTTACACAAACATCTAATTATATTTCTTGTATTATACATTTTTATATCACATTTTATTTTATAACTTTTTTAAACTTCGATTAAATGATAGCAATACGTTATTAGACATATATGTATAAAACTTGTTTATAGTATTAGGCTATTTCAAATGTATTTTTTTTTTATCAATAAAAATTAGAGTGAGGAGAAAGTGTGTTAGGTCAAAGTAGAAATAATTTTATATTTTATTAAACATTTACAATTAATCTATAATTTGTTGAATTAATATATATGCTTTACTATTAAATTAAATTATTGAAGTTGAAAATATATTATTGGTTCAGTCTAAACAATAAAGCAATATAAAACCTTAATTTATTTTCTTTAGTATGGTGTAGTACATGCTAAAGAAATTAAGGTAGAATAGAACCTTATAAAGTAGAAATGCAAAGCAACAAGGTTTCTAGAAATTAACATAGGGAAAATAAATTTGTAATTAATATCCTCATATCATGGCCAGATCATGATCTTGCAGTAAAATACACTACTATTAAACCTTTTGGTTAAATTAACATTTTCCATGTCTGATGATAGGAACAAAGTTAATTAGATTCTATTAAAGTACTGATTTAAATGTGAGATCAAATTTACTTTTAAAATAGTCATAAATATTTTTATTGGTCTTGAATATAATATATAATTAAGTTAACAAAATTTAATATATTTGATTTAAAATTTGAATTAAATACATTTATTTTTCTTATTTAACTTTCTTTTGTATTGGAAATTGTAAAAAAAGTCATATATATATATATGTATGTGACATTTTTTATTTTATCTTCTAGCTTGCCACACTTACTTTTCTTACATACTCATGCAAGTTTATGCTTATGTATACACACATCACACATGCATACAACTCTCTAGTGATGAATTATTTATTATATGAATAAAATTAAATAATATAGTTACTTCAAAGAATTTTCTTATCTCAACGGTATTGTATGGGGTTCAATGTGCATTATTTGAAAGTAGATAACATTGATATATAATTCTTCCACATACCTTTGAATTGACTTCTATTTTTTTTTTTTGAGTGGCAATAATAAGGAGACAAATTTCACACCAGGATGAAGGTTAACATGGCCTTGGAAACTTTTCTTTCCCATTTGCTATTTTCTGTGGGACTATGCAATTCAATTTAATATTTTTATATTTTTTATATATTTGCAAACAAATAAAACAAAATTTAATACCTATAATGGTACACTTGGCATCACCCCAAGACATAGTAAATAACTAAAAGCAAAAATTTTGATTCTCATATCTCCTTTTCCATTCTATTCACTTTTAGGAATCAACTTTCATTTTC
>PGTU02011297.1:0-14014 GCA_002896215.2 Cicer echinospermum | reverse complement strand
TCCGTTAAATCAGTTTAATAGCGACAAGTAAATATTTTGATAGAAAATATTTGGGGACGATTATTAAAAAAAAATTTAAAGGGACTAAAAAAGAAAAAATAAAAACTTTATAAAGATAAAAAAAACATATTTAACTGATAAAAAAATAAGTTGATTGACTTGTTTTAAATTTTTTATTTTCTATTTATTTGCAAAATTAAAATGCAAAACATTGTTTTTTAAATTGAGTAAAAAATATGAGAATTTTCATTGATTTGCATGTTAAATTCATGATCAAATGTAACTCTAATAACTTTTGATGAAGATATCAAAATCACACCACTCCTATAAAATGAGGAAAATCGATTAATTTAAATTAAATTTTTTTAAACAGTTGATTTATTAGTAATTAGAGAAATTTTAATGTAAAAATAAAGTTATGTTGCATAGTGTAGCGTGCTAAACAAATATTTGTATCGTTTGTTGGTTAATTGAGGTGTTTTTGTGTGTGTGTTTTTAAGTATTATTTTGGGTTGGAATAGTTTTATCTTCATAGACAAAAAAAAAATTATAAAATCTAGGGCTATATTATTTGGATGTTTTGTTCAACAATACAATTTTGTTGCTAGAAATATAATAAATAAATGAGAAGTTGAGTTGGAGCCATAAGGTAGGAATTTGTGGTTTGGTAGCAGTTGAGAAGTATTCATATGGAAATATTCAACATTACAAGCTATGGAGTTCCTTATCTGTTGCAAGTTGCAACCATTTGGCACACATTCCAATCAATTTTTTTAAGATCATAACAAAATATTTCTTGTTGAAGAAATTTTGAAGTACTTATTATTATTATTATTATTATTTTGACCGAAAGTTGCTGATCTCATTTCATTATAATATTGCTTTGTAAGTACTTATTATATTACTAAATACATTATGATTTTGACAAAACACAATATATAATAAATAATAAATAACCCACATTATTTAGTATGGGAGTCTTTTTACCTCAAAATATAACCATTTTAATTTTCATATCGATTAATTTTCTTTAATTATCTTACTCTGATAATGAACATAATACACGGTGATGAGAAGAACATAATACACGTTGATGAAAAAGTAGAGGTTTAATATGGTTTGTTAGAGGATGATTGAAGTGGTCCAAAATATTCAAATTAAAACATTATGAGTTTGTGTGTTGATAGTTTGAGATTCATTCGAATTTTCGACAATTTTATACTCAATTATGTGTAAATAAACAATTGCTTGAATTTTGTAACACTATAAATATACAATTTCAATATATGCTTATAAACATACAGTTGCATCAATTCGGTATCCAAAATAATAATGTATAATAAATAATTATTTATGAACTTGTAGTTATATTAGGATATTCTGAATATTGTAGTTATACTAGGACATTATATAATTTTAAGCAATTAATAATGTTGTAGTTCATATGCACAACATTTTTGTGCTAGGAGTAAATTTGTAGAATAGAATCGATAGTTTTGTGACTAGGAGTATAGAATTATATAACCAATTACTATTACTGCGATTAAAATTAGCTTGGATTTAATTTTAATAAATTAGTATTAAATTATTATAATTCTAATAAATTTGTTGAATCCATACTCTTAAAACACAATAATCTTTTACCGTATGCATTGCACTGCTTGATTATTATAATTTTGTGTATAGAGTATGTATTAAGTCTAGAATCAAAATATAATTTTTGTTATTTGAATGCAATTATTTTGAACTTAAACAATGAATATGTATTAAAGCTGAAATGGTATCTACTTAAACTATAACTTGATTATGCTATATTATAGTCACACACAAAATTTGATTATGGTATATTATAATTAGTTTATATTGATAACAAATATGAAATTCTTGCTTGAATTAAAGTCACATTAGGGAGAAGCGGAAAGTTCAACCATATGTGCTAAACTAATGGTTAAAATATTTTATTTGCATAACGTAATAATATTCGTTTACAAACTATAATTATAAAATAGAATTAGTACAATCTTTAATATTGATTACAGATTTTTTATTATTGATACATTGTCGATCATTATTTATTTCTAGGCTTGTGTTAGTTTATAATTTAAGAAGAGACACTATAATTATATTTTAAATAATTTAAATTTTGAGTTTTAGTTTAGATGTTCAACCAAATATATAGGTAGCTAACAATTTACCAAAAAGAATAGTGAACCAATATGCTGTGTCAACATAGTTGAGTTGAGAATTTAAAGTGAAAGTTTGAAATGTGAAACAAATTTATAGTTTAAGCTTGAATCATTTATTAAAATAAGCTTGACTAAAAATTTCAACTTAACTTTTTAATATAGAAGGAAATAAATGATGAGTTTTAAATGGAAAAAATTAATTTTTAAATTTTCAATATGTTGAATGCACTACTTTTAAAATTATATTTCCACATTTAGTTCTTAACAAAATGTAACTCTAAATTTTTGTAATATTTTCATTTAATAATAATTCTTGAATAATTTAGTCATAATTTGTTTAACGTCATTTATAATTTTATCTTGAATTCATGCCATTTTTATAATAATCTTATAAATTAATAAATTTATATATGCTAATTTTTTAATTTTATATGGTAATTTTATAATATAAATACGTTTTAAAAATAAGTTCATAAAAATTAAACTATTATCTTTTCATAATCTACAAAATAAATAATAACCAATTCTTGACCATACTAAAAAAATTCGAAATTTATTTGATACCCATAAAAGCTTTCAATTATATAAATAATAAGAGTTCATTTAAAATTTCAATCATCAATTAATTTATTGGCAGGACCACTTTAAAATATCATAAATTTTAGTTTAATTAAATTTATTGAATTAACAAATAAATTTAAATTAATTATTCAATATCTCAAATAATTTTACTTATATAAAAAAGTAATTTAATTACTCAAATGAACAATCAACTTTAATAAAAACGAATCGTTTCAAAAAATCAAAATATAATATTAATTAAAATAAATTTTTATCTTATTTTATTTATTCTTCAATCGAACATAAGACTACTAAGATTCCATTTCACTAAAATTCAATTGTTAAAATGAGAAAAAATCAAAACTCAAACAAAATATTTTCCACAAATAACTAAATCATTTACATTACGATAAAAAAATAGAATAATTGATAGACAATATAATTGGTTAAAAATTTGACTAGCAAGAAGTGTCGGTAACATATGATAATTGCACGTGAGAGTATATAAATTGGAACCAATCGATGGTGATATCCTAACGACTTAACTATGGCATCCCAATGGTCATAAAGTTTAAAAAACAAAATATAGAGATAATGAATTATTAATTCATTCTCATATACTTAATTAAATATATATTATTCCAACTTTAGAGGGAAAAGAAATCTCCAAATAAAATATATGAACACACGGTATCTAGAAATTTATTGAAAAGGATGCCAATATCCAATTATTTAATATTATATTAGTTTTATATTAATTATTTCAATTCAATTAAATTAATTACTTTGATTGTCTTAACAAATCTCTAAACACTAAAAAATAAAATTATTTTTTATGCAGCGATAATGTATTCATCAAATTATACTATATATTATTCTTATATATAATTATTAAATGTTTCCACAAAAATTTTAAATATGTATATATAAATTTACACATTTAATATATATAAATTAAATCCATATAAAAATATGCCCGCAACTAACCATCTAATATTAAAAAATGTCCACACAAAGTCAAAAAACCACAATGAAATGTATGCGATTGGATAGTTATTTGATATATGAATCCAATTTAAATGCCTCCTAATTATTATATCATTATTGTCATGCCATTTGTTACCTTTCTTTCCTAGACTCTTCTCGTATATTATAAATGTAATATCTTTGCATTTTATATGGATTCATATTCTTTTCTAACCTCTCACTCAAACCCCCACCATTGTCTTCTATACTTTTTTTTTATTTTTTTATTTTTTTTAATCTTTTTCTTTGTTATTTTTCCATCTCTTCTCTGCATCTTCTACTTTCTGTCACCACAAGGTAATTACAACATCACCCCTTTTTTCTTTCTTTTCAATTATATTTTTATTTATTTTTCTGTTTATCACTTGTGCTATATAATGGCTTATGCTTGTAACATCATTTACCATCACCTTCTTTTTTGTTATTCTCTCCTTTCTCTAATTTACTTGCTCTGTCGTGAGTTATTTCTTAGCACTCAAATTAAATCTTACATTTCATTAATTAATTGATTGAACTTTCATTAAATGGAATGATTTGATTTGTGATTAATTTGGTTTTGTTGAATAGGTAAAGGGAGATGGCAGAGTGTAATAGAGAAGACTATTTTGCTGCCAATGATGTTGAGGTACTTCAATCTATTTATTTTAATTTCCAATAATCATTATTATTAATGAGCAGAGATACTTTCAATTTCCAAAATTATTATTAATGTTTTGATCTTCCACCACAACTATTAAAATGTAATTTATATAATGATTAGTGTTAAATGACTGATTTTGTTAATGATGATAATTAAATTTACAACTTTTTTTATCACTCTTTTCCTTAATTTTTTCACCTAGTTTTCAAGATAATCTTCTATTCCCCGGATGAAATGAGTTATTAATGTTTTAATAATTGCAAATTGAAAAAATTTGTAAGAAGACAGACGTAAAGAAAATGGGTAAATATTTAAAAGGGAACAACATTAGTGCACGTCGATTTTCAATTGTGTACATTACTTGTACCAATGGTACTCCTTTTTGCATCATTTATGGTACGCCGTGTACTTAGTACCTTAAATGTGTCATCATATTCGGATTCATTTTCAAGCTTTCTCAAATTATAATTATAGTGGGAGCCAGTGATATATGGTCAAAAAACTAAATTTCAAGTATACACAATTTTTTTTAAATATAAATAAAAATTAAATCAATTTATTATTATTAAAAAAAACTTATCCAATTGTTTTCTGTGATATTTTTTTAGTCAGAGAAGACCGATTCGAGAATATATAATTAAATAAATCGTTTTAGATTTCTATAAAAAATCAAATTTTATTAAGTTAAATGGCCTTAAAAAAATTTGTAACTTGATAAAATGTTTCACATTCTAATATTTTTTTAAAATTAAGCATATAAATTTTATCTAAATTTAAATTATCTCAATAATTTCAATCAATTAATTTTTATTATCAATTAAAAAAAGATATTATATAACATCAATTATATTAATTTATTAAATAATTTAAAAAACTTTATATTACAATTCACTTTTGAATCTGTTACGTACAATCCTAAATCATATGAAATAAATGCTTTTATATTATTGAGGGAATTCATTTTTGACCTTATTTTGCTTTCATTCCCATGTGAGCCCATACATATGACTAGCTTTTGAATTTGTGTTGCAGATATCAATTATATCATGAATTCGTGATTTTCATTACTAATAATATACTAAAAATTTATATTTTGTAAAGAAAGAAGAAGAGATAAATTGTATAGTTTTTAAAATTACTCACGAACTCTTAAATCCATTTTTACAATTTATTCGGCGTGATTAACTCACTAACCAAGCATATATATCATTATTAATTAATTTATTTTGAAAGATCGTTAGTAATTTATAACTTATATGTACATATTTTCAAATTAAATAAATAACTTCTTTTTTTTTTTAAAGTGGGAGATTTATATATATATATATTTTATAAGCATAAAAAATGAAAGATTCTGAATTTTCGCATAAAGATATTTTTTGGGAGCCAAAAATTTGTCGGTTAGAAGGTTTATTGAGGGGTCCCTAACTTATGAAGATGTCACAACATAGCTAACCAAACAAAATCACTGCTCAAAACAAAACTAGCCTAACTGGCCGTTGAGCTATCAAGCAAATCATGTGAACCTGTTTCCTCCAACATGATATTCCCATGGCAATAATTAATTCTTGCTTTTTGTAAAAAGAGAATATCATTGCAACTTTTTAGAATATTCTCTCCCTACACATTTGAAACTACGGTGTTCTTTTCTAGATTGGTTGATAATTTTAATTGACATTTTCTAATCCGTTTAATTTGATGAAATAAAAAGTAGATTAGGTTCAAATTAGGTTAACCCAATAGTTAGTCAACCGAAAAATTTAATTTCATCATATGGGTTGGTATAGACTAATTTCATGTAAAAAATCAAATCGTCACATGTATTAGTTGACATCTATTAACTTAGGCATATTTTTTATAATTTTTCTTAAATAAAATTTTAATACATATAAAAGTATTAATTTTATTCGTACAATATAAGAGTTTGTAGTTATACAAATCGTTAAATTTAGAGAGAGAAAAAATTATTAAACAAATGATTATATTTTCTTTAATAAACAATGTTATTAATTGGGATTTTTCTGATTGAAATTTTGTGGTTGGTGAGATTTGACCCTAATTTTATTAATAATATAAATAAAACATGTTTTAGTTATTTTAATTTGTTGGAATAACTTCTTTTTTTTTTGTTGAAAATCAGTCAACATCCGCAGAAAAAGAAGTATGGTGGGCTTGTCCCAAAGAAAAAGCCTTTGATATCCAAAGTAAGCCCCACAGTAAAAAAAACATTTTTTTTCTAGACAAACAACATATCAATGTTTTACTTGATTAATTCTAATACTTTTTCACTTTTTTGTGCTGAAAAAGGGATACTGAAAGGCATTCTTTGATTCAGCAGACTGGGCATTATGCAAGGTATCTTTGAATTTATATTTAAAATATTAAATAGTAAAACATTAAATTTAGTAATATGATAATTTATTGGAATTTCATTTCAACAGCAAGGTGCTGGAGTGAATAAACAATCTACAGCAGCCGTAGAGACCCTACGACCAAAATTACAGGTACATTTTAAAGTAGTATTAATTAGTACTAATGAATGATTATTTATTATTTATTATTTATTTTATGTGTGTATTTATCCATTTCCTCTATTTTTTATATTAAAAAATAACAGAAAACTCCACATCAGCGGCTTCCCCCAAGAAGACCTGCATGCACATCTGGTTGAGATAAATTCGTAAGTTATTGTAATCATATGTATGTTTATTTTTATTCGACATAAGTCATATTTCATATGTATTAAAATGTAAGAGTTTTTATATTATTAGTCAATCATTATAATTTGAATATTTAAAATAGTTGTCTTTTAATATATTTAACTCAAAAGTCATGTAAATTGATGAGTTATGATTGATTTTTGGGGTGTAAAAATTTAGTGTATTCAAAATTATTTTCCCATTTTTATTTATAAAATTATGTTTTAATCAATTATATCCACTATAATGCAGGGGGAGTAGATCTAATAACTTACACAAGGATTTGCTCATAAGTCGATTTATAAATCTCGTGATGTTTTCAGCTCATTGATGTATATTATGATTCACTTGACGCTTTTGATTATTAGCAGTTAAATAAAAGTCCATTTCATTTTCATTGTGTTTCTTCGAGAGTTTCCATTTATAATAGACCAAAAAGTGGGGTTGGGATTTAAATATATCTCATCTAATTTCATGATCACATGTAATTGTCACGAAGTCGAGTAATACTAGGAGGTTATGTCAATTATTATAAACCCTAAATTATTTGGCCTACCCTAATATTTTAATGTCAATGGGAAACATGATGAATTTTAGGATGTCTTTGCCATAAATAGGTTGATCAAATATTGTTACTATACCTATATATTTTTGAGCTATATATATAAAATATGTTGTGTTTTTTATTTTCATGTTGTGTTCAATTGTAATGTTTAGAAATTAGAGTGTAGGTTGAACCAGTGAGGACATCTATAATTTAGTTCAATTAGTTCAATCGATCAAACTGCGATCGAACTGTTTAATAAATAAATATAAAAATATGGACACTTTTTTAAAGTCGAGTCTGATTTTGTGATCTTACTGATCTAACCTAATTTTTCCAGTTTTACTAGAAATGGTTTTTTTGTGTGCTGACTGAACCGAGCATGGGTCTGATTCTCGTTGAACTGATCAAGCCTACCATTCCAGTTCAGTTTTTAAAACATGGTCAATTTCAAAAAATGCATTTTGTATATACAATATGTTTTTCTTTAACTATTAATTATATAATTGTGTTTTTTCAGCAAATGCAAGCGTTTTGAAAATTAATTTAATATGTAATTTTCAATAGTAATTTGTATAGTGGTAAATCTCAATGTTGTCTTGATTTTAAATATCACAGACACTTTTTTTTAATGGCAGAGAGCAAGGGAGATATTCTACCATGTGATTGGTTTACACTTTAATTTTTGTTTAAAAAGAAACTTATAAATTTTCTGAACAAAAAATATTTTGTCAAGATCCCAAAAAAAATGTCTGACAATTATGTCTAATACAAGATGTTACTGTTAAAGAACTCTATAACATGTCAAATGCATTTTATTTGAAACTCATTGAGAGATCGTGAGACATGGTACGAGTTAAAGAGTTTAGCTTTAATCGGGGGCTTGAAGAGCAAATGTGGTGTGTTGGTCAAACATGTCTAGATGTACCAATTTTTCGATTAGTGATTGTCACCTGATGGAAATGACAGGATTGGCTCTAAGTTCACTTGGAGAGGTCATAAGTGGAGACTCAAGTTTACGAAATGAGTCGCTAGGATTCTGCCTCGGGTCCAATGTGATCACCGCCTTGTTTATTGTTATGCTTAAGGGGAGCCTTTTCGTCCCCCTAATTGTTCCTTTATATTTTAAGCGACTTGGCTTTTGCATGATAATCTTTGTCCTTAAAAATTTGAGAGAAGTGGAGTTATTGCAATGATTCAGTGCTTATGCTGGAAAGTATGACTTCTTTTATTCAATGTTGGAATAAGGATAGTTTTGGAAATATTGTTAAGCGTAAGCAAGAAATAATGGCTAGTTTCAATGGTATTCAAAATAGCTCTCACTATGGTTACAATAGATATCTTAAGACACTTGAATATGACCTTCAGGACCACCTGACTCAAACATTTTATTAAGAGGCGTGTATTTGGTTTCAAAAGTCAAAAGGTAAATGAATTACTAATGGTGATAGGAACACAAAATATTGCACGTAGAAGAATAATAAAATTATGACACTTAGGGATGCTAATAGAGAGTAGAAGTATGACTCTGAGAAGTTAAGGAGATGACTAAGCGAATTTTTTCCGATATTTTTCATGAAGACCAAGAGATCAAATAAGACATTGTATCATTTTCCTTTTATCTGACTTATCTAGAAAATCATCAAGTGAGTCTACACGTTATGTCGTCTCTGTTAGAGATTAAGATGGCGCTGTTTGATATGGGCTCCACAAAGCCCTATGGAGGATGGCTATTGACTCTTTTTTACCAACTTTGTTGGGAGGTTGTGCTACAGTTTGTTGACAATGTTTGGAATTATCCTTCTTTGATTGTTCAACCAACAATACCCTTCTAGTGCTCATTTCTAAGATTGACCGACCAGAGTTTTCTCACTCAATTTCCAACATATTGCTCTTTGTAATGTGATCTATAACATGAAGCTTCATCCTCTGGAAGAGGAATATTAATCATAACATGATTATAGCTTAGGATATGTTTCATTCATCATTGTATTGTGTTCGTATTTCAAAAATTTATGGAATAGAGACAAGTTTGATAGTTTTGCCCTTTCTAGTGGTATTCGACAAGGTTATTGGCAGCCTATGTGTGCGGGGCATGAGGGGCCTAAGGCGTCTCACATGCTTTTTGCATTAGGTGTCTCACTTCCTTTTTGCAGACGATCTTCTTCTTTTTGCAAAGGCCTTTGTTGAGCAAGCTTATTGTATCAATCACAACTTGGAGCAATTTATGTCAAGCCATGGGTCAAAAGATTAATGTTGAGAAGAATCAAATCGATTTCTCACTAATGAATACTCGTAACTTAGATAGAATCTTATGTAACATACAAGGTTTAAAGAAGCTTCAAGCTGGGGAGATATCTTGGAGCAAACATCACCCATGGTAGAAGTTGCTTCGACATATTATTGGGGCAGTCAAAGGTGACTTAGTGGATGGAAGAACAACGTTTGAGCTTGGCATGGAGAATTACTTTGAGTCAATTGAAGGTAAAAAAAATAAGATCTCAATCCAAGATTGATTCTTGGCAGTGATGAAGATCGATCTTGGTTTTGTTGAAACAACAATATCAATTTTATCAATATAAAATATGATTGTAAAGCATAAAATAAATAGAGATAGAGATAGAAAGAGAGATCACACAAGGATATATCCTGGTTCACCCAACCCGGGTTACGTCCAGTCCTCACAACCGTGCAGATTTTTCACTAAATGTTCAAACCAAGATCGTTCTTGTTTTCATGGATCAATCTTGATCTTTACACAAATCCTACCCTTCTACCTAGAAAGGATTTCTTCAATTCTACCTTACTGTTTTGGAAAGGCTTTAACAGTTACCTTTCAAAACATGAAAGGATTTTACAATTTACTCAAGATTTGACAAAACAACCTTGAGTTACAAAGTGATGGATTTGAGACTATTTAAAATCTTGATATTTACTCAACTTCTTGTTTGAGAAATATATTCTGTAAATAGACCTCAGTTGTAAATGATTACAACACAAAAGATTAAAAAAAAACAGCAACTAAAAGAAATGATTTTGAGACACTTGAGTATGATTGAAAGTATGATCTTTTGCTTGGTGCTGATTGTTGTGTATTGTTCTTCAACTTGCAGGCTGCATTTATAGACTCCAAGAAGGCTTATGACAGCTCATGTGACTGTTGGAAAGGAACCAGCTGTCATAAAAGAGTTGTTGGATAAATTCTGCCAAAAGCAAGATTGATGAGCCTGCAATCATGAAGATCGATCCAAGATTGATCTTTTGGTTTGTGATGAACTGGCCTTTGAACTCTGTGATTTGTGTCAGTATGTCAGCCTTGAGTACTGCTTTTCTATTACTTGTGCAGGGCCTTAGAATAGTTCAAATCAGTAGTGTACTTTGCTACTTGTAGTCTTGTACTTGCATTTGCTTTTTCAAGAGGAATGATCTTTGTGATATGCCTTTATTGAAGCATGCCTTTGATTCTTCAACTTCTGGAATATATATGACTTGGATGGATCTTCTTGTTGATTATATGAGAGTATCAGGATGAAAATTATTTCCAGGATTGACCTGTTTGTTTTTCCAGAACTGCTTCAAGATCAATCTGCGTTTTCCCAGAACTGCTTCAAGATCAATCTGCGTTTTCCAGAACTGCTTCAAGATCAATCTGCGTTTTCTGGAACTGCTTCAAGATCAAATCTGCGTTTTCCAGAACTGCTTCAGATCAATCTGCGTTTTCTGGGATTGCTTCTTTGATTCCTATCTTGTTTTAACACACTCAAATGCACATGTTAAATATCAAACACACTTAGAAATCATAATTAGAATTCTTAATTAACTTTTTGTTTGTTTTCATCAAAACTTAAATTGAGATTTTTGTCTCAACAATCTCCCCCTTTTTGATGATGACAAACATGTTAATTAGATTTTAATTTTGATTCTATTTTATATAGAGAGCTTTAAAGCTCACCCCTCAGAATATGCTTCAGATTTTTGAACCAACATAAAATCTAAACATAAAATCTAAAATAATTCTCCCCCTTTGTCAACACAAAAAGGTTTGGATTTTACAAAGGAAATGTATACTACACATTGAAAACAATGAGTAGACTCCAGTTTTTAGATGAAAAACTCCCCTGAATTTTAAAGAATAAATATCCCCTTTAAAAAAAAATCAGAATACAAGGAAATGCCATTATGTTCTTTTGTTATCTTTTACAAGAGACAACATTTTAATTTTTGAACATGATATAAGCGCATACATGGAAGCGAAATAAGATGATACATGTACCTTTGATTGTTAATGTTTCCAAGGGTTATAGACACTGTCCAACTTTTTGTAATGAGATGAGGCATCATACTTTTCCATTCATGTGTATTGAGAATGCCCTTGGTCATGTATCATGGTTTCTTTCTTGATTGTTGGATGATGTTCCTACATCACAAGTTGTAATGATTTTGGGTACCCATATTTGTTTGGGTCCTTGGGAGTTAGCCTTGAAATCTGGTTTTCATATTGTTAAATGATTTCTCAGAATGATCAATCTTAGACTGAGAATAATCTCTTTTTGAAACTGGTTTAAAAAACTGGGCATTAGTTGTTTCTGATAAGCCTCCAGATCGATCTGAAGATCGTCTTGGCTTTTTAGTTTTTCAGAAAAATCTGTTTTTACTGTCCAAATGTTTTCCTTTTGAAGATTCTCCTATTGCTTGTTTTTGTTATCCCTTTTTTTAAAGTAAATGCAAATTCTAAATGTCCAATTTTGGTCCAACCAATCTGAGGCATTTTGATTTTGCATTTTTCTTCTTTAGTTTAGGAACAAAGAAGTTTCATACATCTTTGGTTTTTTGAGTTTTGTCAAAACCGAGCCCAGCTTTATCAAAAATCCCTACTTAGATCCCATGATTTTCTGAATGTCTTAGTGCCTTAATAAAAATTCAAAATCATTTTTAAGAAGTTTCAAACTTCAGCCTTGAGAAGATCGTTCTTCGTTTGAGGTGAAGATGCGATCTTGGTTTTCTGGTTTTTCAAATCAAGATTTTTGAGCTGAGATTCTTTCAGATTTTGAATGATCTCTTTAAGTTTATCATTCATAGCCTAATTTTCTCTTTTTCTCTTCTTTTCTTTGTGAATCTTCTTTAAAAGAACTACATTTTGAATGAGAAAGTTTGAATCATTTAATAAATTATCAAATTCGATTTCCATTGTGTTGCATATAAGACATGTTCAGAATTTACCCTCTGTTTTCTTCAATATCTGCCATTAACACAGATTGGCTTCTTCAGGTTCATCTGTTTCTGATTCATCAGATTCATCCCAGGTTTGCCATCATTGACTTCTTTTTTGAAAGGAAAATTTCTTTGGCACCTTTTGTTTAAATGGACATTCAGTTTTGTAATGTCCTTGTTTGTTGCAGCCAAAACAAATGATTTTGCTTTATCTATTCAGTTTTGAATTCCTTTTTATCTAAGAATCCCTTTTTGATTTGGATCCTTCTATCAACATTCTTGTATTTCTTGTAAGACTACTATTCTCTTTATCAACATCTTCTTGTTCCGATTTCTTCTGATCCTCATTTGTTTGTACTGGTGACTTCTTGAGATGCTTTCAAAGCATTGTGTTTGACCTTTTTGATTTGGTTTGTTCTTCTTGTAGCAGCACTTCATGTGCTCGTTAATGTTCCAATTTAGTTCCTCCAGTCCGGGTACTGTCAAGATTCTTGGCCTGATTATGGCTTGGGTACCAATTGGTCTCCATGTTAATTATATTGAAGACATTCTCAATGATCTTATCTGAGCTCTTGTCTAATGTACTTGAGGTAATGCTTTCCCTACAACAGCGCAATTTCCATTTTACAATGGTGTGTGAATCTCGAGTACATCTCATCAATGGTTTCTCCTTCATTCATTTCAAAGAGTTCAAACTTTCTTATGCCTATATCAATCCTTGTTTCTTTTACATGGCTTGTTCCTTCGTGATGAGTTTGTAATGTGTCCCATACTTCTTTAGCAGTTTTGCATTCATCAACTCTTTCGCATTCTTCTCTGCTCAAAGCGCACGATAAGAATAAATGAGCTTTAGAGTTTAGGAGTACCTTAGATTTTTCTTTTGTTGTCCAATCTGCTTCTTTCTTTTCAGCAGAGGTTGAATCATTTTGGTCGACTCTTGGTACGAAATCTCCATCTGTAATGATGCGCCACATTCCTGTATCTTGAGATTTCAGAAACAACTGCATTTTTCTTTTCCAGAAATAGTAGTCTATGCCACCAAAGTAAGGTGGTCTATATGATGACCCTCCTTCAGCAATGTACATATCTTTTGACATTTTTCTAGATCTTTTCTCTAACACTTGTTAGGTGTTGAACTTTTGAGACC
>PGTU02011285.1:0-12055 GCA_002896215.2 Cicer echinospermum | reverse complement strand
TAAAAGCTGTTAATGCTGATGCTGCTATGGAGAAAAGGGTGAGGTGCCTAGCATTACTGGCTCTGTCAGCTCGTGATCAGCTGTGTTACTGGCCCTCAACTGTTGCCGCTGCACTTGTTATCCTGGCTTCTCTAGAACTCAATCAGAATGCATCCCACAAAGTCATAGGGGTAATTACTATTGCGATACAGAATTAAACCTTTATTTGAATCTTTAATGAATCAAGCAAATCATGTGGGTTAACATTATATGTCACGAAATATTTAGTTATACAGTATTCTTTAGGCAAGGCTAGATAAGCTTTAGGAGTTTCAGTTTAATTTGGTCCTGTCTTGATATTTTAATTCACCAATGTAGTTTTAGTACATTTAAAATTTAAATCAATCAAAATGGGGTACAAGGATCCGGTTTGTATCGTCTTGGTTTGCACTAAAATTTGCAAAACAGTTAATGATCTACAGTTGTGTGTGCTTTCTTTGATTGATGCTATTTCACCTTTCCTTTTGACTGGATTATCCTGTAATGTCCATTGAGAATTTCCATTAGGAATAAGTTTGTCATTACAATTTCATTTACATAGTTAATCGTGTGATTTTGCAGATCCACGTTAGATCAAAGGATGAGAATTTGCACGAATGCATGGAGGTAAGATGATATAATCTGTCAATGTGCTTTTTCCCATGTCAAGAAAAAACCAGAAAGAAAAATAAACTCCGGAAATGTCATGATGAACATGAACTACACTTTAATTACATTTCATTAGTAATGCTGAGAAATGACCAACAAAATAATTTGAGTTAAATGAATCCTTTATTATCATTTGATTTCTCTTATTATTTTTTCAACAGAGCCTGGAATGGTTGTTACGCTATCTATGCTAACAAAGTAGCTGGATGGAGCACATCAGCTATAATTTGGTGGGGGGATATTTCCTACCCATACAAAGAAAAATGGTTTTCTGACGTTGATTAATCAAGCATCATTGATTGAGTCAAAAAAAAAAAATCAAGCATCATTGATACTATATAAATTTCATTTGTTCACCTACACTTCCATTCTTTTACCCATGTAACTATATTGAAGACAAAATATCACATTTTTTAGAAACTTTGAAACCCAACAAGGGAATAGAAAACTCAGCTGCTAAATTGTAAATGATATACAAAGAAATACACGGCTATACAAAAGTTCATCTTGCATTGTTATACATAATTCCCTATAGGAAAGTTCATATTGCATTGTTTATAGATAATTCCTCTTTTCTTATGCAAACATCGACTTTCGTCGTCACCCCATTGCAATGTGATCCAACATTTGATTTGTACAAAAGTTAAGAAATAAATTAATAAGATGAAAATACTTCTAGTTTTCTTCAAAACAGTCTTAAAAGTAGATTATACGTTTAATATTTGTTTCCAATGAGATTAAGAGATGTACCGTGTACAACAAACATTCACAAGCCTAATGGGGTCATTCTAAGTGAAATTCCTTACAACACCTACAAGATTTTACTACGTACTTGTAAAATACCCCTGCGGTAATAATGACAGAAAATCAATATAAAGAATTAATCTCTTATTTGTGCTATAGATAAATGATTTGATAACGAGTGAGAATTATTTGACATCGACTTAATATTTATTTTTGTATTTTTGTATGTATCAATGAAAAATATTTGTCTCATATTTTTTTAATATTTATCAATGACATATTAATTCTGTGTTTTTTAAATATTTATTAGTGAAAAATATTTAACATGTATTTTTTATGTATAAATAACAAATATTTGTCTGATAATTTTTTATATTTATCACTTTTAAAGATTTGTCCAATTTTTTTATGCATAAGTGATAAATATTTATTTCATGTTTTTTAAATTTTTATCAATGACGATATTTTGTCTCAGATTTTTATAATATCAATGATAAATATTTAATTATGTAATTTTTATATTTATTAGTGATAAATATTTGTCCTGTATTTTTTAATGTATTACTGATTATTTGTCTCGTGATTTTTTTATTTATCATTAAAAAATATTATGCATCATTAGAAATATTTATGCCACGTTTTTTAATATTCGTTAATGATAAAGTTTTGTCTCATATATTCTTTATGTATACCAATGATAAATATTTTGTTCTATGATTTTTTATATTTATCACTTATAAACATTTGTCTCTTTTTTATATTAGGGAGAAATCTTGTTTATGTAATTTTTTATATTTATCAATTGATAAATAATTTATAATCCGATTTTTTTTGTATCAATGGCAAAATACTCTGTCTTGTGATTTTTATATTTATATTGACAAATATTTACCTCAGTGTTTTTATACCAGCATTAATTATATATTTTTTTAATATTTTATTAATTACGAATATTTGTCTCATATTTATTATTATCAGTGACAAAATATTTGTCAATGATTTTTTATGTTTAATCACTGCTATATTTGTCCCTTTTTGTCAAATATTTATTAGTAATTTTTTTTTTATCATTAATAAATATTTGTCCTATATATTTATGTATCAAAAATAAATATAATTAGTATATTATATCTGTGCAGCATTTTATGTCAACATTATTAAAAAAAATACTAATTTTATAAAAAAAATTAGTGATGAATAATTTTTCCCAATGTAATGATTTTTATAATATCATTAATAATTAGTAATATTATACATATTCTCAATTTTATTTATAAGATATCAAATAAAATAAAAATAAACATACTAATTGGTTAGTACACATATTTGTCCATGAATAATATACTAATTAATATTTATCAATAATAAACACTTATTATGTGTTTTAAAATGATAAATATATGTATTGTTTTTAGAAGATATTATAATGTGACATTAATTCTGCAATGACAATCATTTATCTTATATGGTTTTCATAATAAATTATAATTATTATATTATAATCATTTTCATTTATGTTCGGAGGATATAAAAAAATTACTAATTAATTGAGTAGTAAAAAATATTTGTCCCGTGTATGAATTTTATGTTCCAATTCTTCTTCATTTTTTGAAAAACTACATAAAAAATTGAAGTTTGTAAAAATTATTGTTAGTGTATTATAATTGTTTTTATTTTTATGTCGACGGTATTAAAAGAACACTAATTTAAGTAATTCTTTAATACCAATCATTTATTTCGTATATAATTTTAATAATAAATAAGTATTCTCAATTTTATATAGAAGATATAATAAAATATCAAATTTAACTAATTATTTATTAGTGATAAATATACTGACTAGTGTGTGAATTCTTAATTTCCAGGCATTTCTTTAGTGCTCAATTTTCAGACAAACCTGAAAAGATAGTGTATATAATTGTTTTTATTTAACTAATTCTATAGTAACAAACATTTGATCTAGTGTAATAGTTTTATAATAAATATAATTAAATATTAATAATATTCTGTCAGTTTTATTTAAAAAATATAATAATATAAATTTAACTAATTGATTAGAATGCAATATGTGTCTTTTGTGTATAAATTGTACATCCAAAAAGTTTCCTTTATTCTTTCATTTAGAAAAATATGAAAAAATTTAATTGAAAAATTATAGTTATGCATTACAATTGTTCTCATTTTTATGTCGATATTTAAAAAAATAATAACATTAACTAAATATTAAGCGACAACTATTTGTCTTGTGTGTTTTTTGTAATAAATTACAATGAGTATAGATAAGTATTCTCATTTTTATTTTGAAGATACAAAAATAATGTTAAATTAATCTAATTGATTAATGACAAATATATGTCTCATGTATAAATTGTATGTATAAATTGTATGCTCCGACGGCTTTTTTAGTAATTTGTATACTATTGATATAAGATGATTGTAATAGTTATACACGGTCAATGTAATACAATTTAAAACTGACATCCAATAAAAAACATTAGATATTAGTGTAAAATCGTGTTATCTTAACGGTGCGACTCTTTAATTTCATATAAAATTGAAAAATTAAAGTGTGAAAAATTATAACTTATAAGTAGTGTGTTATGATTGTTCTCATTTTTATAACAATTAAAAAAATTAATTTTAATTAACTCTTTCGTGACAATCATTTGTATAGTATTTGTAATAAATTATAACTATTTTTAATTTTTATTTTTATTTAAGAATATAAAAATAATTAAATTTACTGATATTATTAGTACAAATAGATGTGCCGTAAATAAATTGATAGTATAGAGAGATATTCGGTTAATGTATAAACTAAAAGACTTGTATGTATCATGTATGTAACCATAAACAATAGGTGCATATTTTTTAGTAAAAACAAAATACTTGCATATTTTTTAGTAAAAACAAATAGGTGCAGACTTAGTTTGCAGTGAAAAACTTTTTAGAAGTCCAAAAATGAAATTTCAATTTTGACCTATAAATTTATGTAAAGAAAAATTATAAAAGAAAAAATTATATATTTTTTCTTTCACCGGAGATGAAAATAAAAACAATAAATGTACTTATGCTCTTGATAACACAACTTTCTGTACAAATGAATTATATTATCGACATTGTATTAAAAGTAAAACCCCTTCATAGGTATGACACAAAGGAAGAAGTTAACATAAAACTCAAAAAGTATATGTTGATAGAAAATAATAAAGAATATTTATACATGAATGATGATCATGTTTATGAATCATGTCTGTAAGACAAACCTTTACATCACTATAACAATCCAAATAACTTTTCATGGACAACAAATTTGCAGCAACTGAAGACTGAAAACAACTATGCCAACAAGATCAATCCAGCTGTGCTTTTAAGGATGTTAGGGATTGTGAGTCAGTTCATGTTAGAAAATTACTAGCTTTACTGTCATTGTCTGTATTAACAGGAACTACTGCCGGGCCGCCGTTCAAAGAGTCCTCGAAGTGTATCTGAGCATATTCATCGACCGTCCCTTTTCGTTCACTGTAAATGATCTCCTTTTTTTCCACCTCAGCTTGTTCAACCTTCTCCATGGTCATCGTGCTGACATCCCCGGCTGCCTTTGCAATAGCGCTAAACGCACTCGAAACCCATGAAGCTCCGGTTAAGACGTAAGAATTGCTCATGATAGCAGATCCAGCACTACTTGCCTTTTGCTCGGCAACCGCAATAGCAGACTTTGTCATTCCAGAAAGCTGATACCTTTCATCCATCTCTTTCACTTTTTCATTGACAATGGTCGATCCAATACTAAGTTTATCGCTTAAACCTAATTTATGATCAATAGAAGCAACTGTGGAAGAAGCATTTGAGCTCAATTGAAGACGTTCGTCAAACGATTTTGTCTTGTTGATTGCATCCTTTCCTAAAATGAAACCCTTGGCAAGCATTGTGCTTATTACATCTTCAGCCTTCTGAACAACAGCACCACTTTGGTTTGTCTATTGAGAAGACCATTTTACATCATAAATTGATAAATTGATAATTTGTTTAAACATGCAGAGATTTTGCATCTAGATCTAAAAGTCTCATTAAGATCCATTCGATTTCGGTTACAGTTTACAATATATTTTACTTTAGCACTATAAACAACACCCACAGTGTAGCCATCTAGTTATTGATCGAATTTATGCGAAAATGTTTTACATGGCATTTGTTTGCAATAAATAAAATACAATAAACTAAGTACTTACTGGACTTGAGGGAATAGCTTCTGGAGGAAGCTGGTACTTCTCCACAGGTGAGATGGTGACATATAGGTCAGCTATCTTAGAACCCTAAATTAAAAACCGAAGAATAAACACGACTTAAAAATGAGAATCAACTAAAAGTATCTATACCGGTTTATCTTATAGCAGAAATGATTAATATGTTTAGTAAGGTGCAACGTATCTAATTATTATGAAATGTACGGTAACATTTTTAACGCAAAAATAATTTGCGTATGCACACATACTGTCAAGAGAACTGCTGTCTCTGCTCCCTGTGAATCCTTAAAGGTAACATAAGCGACTTGAGTGCGATCAAATTCCCTGCGGAATTACAAGTTACAACAAAGATTAGGGCGACATTTATATAATATAATAGTTAAAACAATATAAAACATGAGAAATGAATAAAGATAAGTACATTGCAAGTGCTCTGACCTTTGCATTTCAATATATTGAATATCACCTGAGAATGAAAAGAATTCTTCAATGTCCTTTTTTGAAGTAATCTGTGATATGTTATCACCTTAACCGTTCTTATCATAAGAAGAAATCAAAACGAGATGAACTTGAAAATTTTCCAGAAAAAAATATCTGAAATATCATTAACTATTTTTGAAAAATGGACAGCTAAAATACCAACACAGGACAGTGAAACACAGATAAGGAATTGGTTAAAGCATTAACCTAAATAACCAAGATTGTAGGAGAATCAGCCAAACTTAACTTTCCAAACAAAACTGAAATAGTCATTTTGAGTTCTATTCAGTATGAAACTATGAATCTAGATATTAGAATCTTAATTAAATTTGAAAGTTATCAATATAGTAGCTGCTTCCACCTAAATTGGTAATAACCTATGACTAGATTCAAAATTTTACTGTTTGTGCAGGTTTACTATTTATATGCATGCAAATATATTATTTCTTTGACACTGGAAACATAACATTGATTCCTGATCATGTATAGCCTATAACATATTGCTAGTGGCAAACTAATCTACTAAATAAAAGAGATTCCTCACATCTGAAACATGAACTGTCCAATTTGGTGTAGCTGTGGAGCAGGGAATTGCCTCAGCTCTTTGATCAGTATGTTCCACTGACATCTGCACACAAAAGGTTAGATTAGGGACTGCTTGCATTATATTTTGTTAAGTAAGGAGGCGAAGAAGCAACGAAAATGATATGTGCAAGAAGAGAAAATGTAAAACCAGCCCAACAAAAAGAAATAGATATACTTTTTAATTTCCACCAAAAGATTACAAAGATTCAATTGAAAATAAAAGCTCGTAACACAGAATCAATGTTGATTAAAGGTCAGATACAAAAGTCTAATGAGTGGTAGCATTATCTTGATAGGTATGATGTCGATTGCAGGTCACAGGAAATAGAGGTTTGTTCATATTCCATTACGCACAATGCTATATAATCGCTATAGCTGCTATTCGACAACATTTTGTGTTAAATATTATAGTGCATTACAGAACAATAGCGATTTGTTCAAATTCTGCTACACTTATCCACTATTTAACACCAATGCTTGATAGTTGAGAATACAAACCAAAGTAACTAAGAGTCAATAAACCAAGAGGAAAGGTTATGCCAGGGACTATCAATGAGGTAGAATCCCACTTACAATGAACCAATTCAAATAGCATGAGAATTTCCAGTCATAAGCTAAAATGAGAGATGCCCTTAAGCTAAAGTGCGGAATTATAACTATTGATTGAAAATCAACTATTAATGTTTTAAACAACTTTATAGTTTGAGTGTGTTGCAGATGATTGTTGGAGTCAGAAGACAACTTTGTCGGAATGACAATCTACATTGTGATGCTTTTGTATGCCCTTTTACTTAACAAACAAAACAAACAACTTTATGATTTGTGATATACATAACATGTATTTTTATAACAATCTCAACCTTCAATTTTCCAATCAAATGTTAAACTTCACATTTTTTCCTATAAAATGAACTTGAGAAGCTAATTCCTATTCAATTCAGCTAATGCAACTTTATGACTTAACACTAAAACATTCATGAGCATTGCCCAAATTAAACAAAAAAAAAATCCCAAATGGGAATCAATTCAACTAGGAAAACAAATGTAAATCATGAATAGTCTATAAGTTAATCAACCACAAAATCACACTTCAACTTCCATTATATCCAAAAGGCGAAATCTAATGAAGATCCACACAACTCCTCAGAACAATCCTCTTAATCTTTACAGCTGAGACAATGACTCGATCAATATCAGTTTGATAAGAATAAGGGAAAACAAATATTTTGCTCAAAACTTATACTTCCGAGGAATATCATTGATCATCATAAGAACTTCAAGTGATTTTTTAGAAGTTGCCTATACATTGACAAACATTGTAGATAAAAAATTTCAAAGCAATACTTATGGATTCAATATGAGAATTTACATTTACAACTACATCATCATATAATAATTTGACACAAAGCACTAAATAATTTTCAATGAAAAATAAATAGAAATCAATCAATCTAAAGTTCCATCCCAGTTCTCAATTTTCAATTCAACAAAATGAACACAAGGATTTTCATTTCCTCTCAAAAAAAAAGAAAATCTCTATAGTGGAATGTTGAAACATCCAAATAGAACCATAACACATCACAAGAGAATTAACTCAATTAGGATCTGAAACGGAACGATAATAACCAAGAAATTTGGAGAGCAGGAGGAAATAAAACTCACCGACATTGTGAATGATACGATACGATATACAATGATTTTGTCGTACCCACTTGGGTGAAACACAAAGATTGTTTTTTGAACAAATCGAAATAGAGAGGGGTAGTTACGTAATTTTGACGTTATATCTGTCACTCTTTATTTGGTGTGACGTTGCTCACTCGTGTGTGAGTAGTGGGTATAATTTCGAACCAAGAAAAACGGAAATTAATAAACAAGAAAATAAACAATTTGTCAACAAAATAAATATTAACCACCGTAGTATATGAGATATTCATTTTGTTTGGTTATAATGTTTTGTGATTGAGTGTATGAGAGTAGTCAATGGATAATAGGATGAAGGGAGTTGGAATAGTAAATATTGTTGTCATTATAACATCTACACTTATGAATGACTTAGCCATTTTTTAATAGTGTTATCGCACCTCCCCATGTATATATTGGAGAAATTTTTTAAAAGCTACAATGATATACATATAACTTATTGTGAATGACTATTTGAAATAGGGAATCATATCTTAACTTAAAAAAATGAGTTCATATTGGGTACATAAACTTCCTATTGAAATTTTATTCGGACCAGTCATTATAGTAGTCTCAAAAACGGGCGTGTCTCAATAGTAAGAGGCCCTGTTACAAGCCCAACATGGTTAGTAAGAGTCCAATGAACAAAAGATTGGCGAATTTTGACAATTGGCTATTGTACCCCTGCAATTTAGACCGATCATACCCTCCCAATACATTAAATGTTGTGGTAAAATACCTAAAAACATACCAGATAAAAAAAACAGTAAAACTCAAATAACAAAAAAATTCAAACACTGTCTTTTACCCCCACAACTGAAAAATCCGAAAAGTGAGTTTTCGGAAAATTGGTTTTTACCGGAATTTCAAGAGGATTGAAATTTCGCGGTAGTTCAAAATACATACCGAAATTTCAAAAAACGAAATTTTCCGGGGAGAGTAGGCAACCGGAAATCTTGAAAAATCCGGTAGTTGTAAATTCCCGGAAATTCGTTGTTGAAATTTCCGGGTATGTATTTTGAACTACCGATTTCGTTTTTGAAATTTCGGTATAGTACCGAATTTCATCCTCTTGAAATTTCCGGTACACTGGTGTAATTTTTTTTTTTTTTTTTTTTAATTTTTGTTTATTGAATTGTTTAGTGAGACCAGAGGAGGAAAATCTGACGGTGGTGATTATTCGCGAGTTCAGGCTCCCTACACAATCAAATAGGAGAGCTGCTGTTGGAAAAAAGGAGAAAGAGAAAGAGGAAAGGCAGGCGCCTCAGGAGAGCAGCCCCAGGATGAGCACCAACACAAAATCTTATTTTGATGCAGAACAGGATGAGCAGCCCATGATGAGCAGCCTCAGCATCGATCAATGAGTTTTTATGATGAATATGACAGCAGCAGCCAACATTTTGATGATGAAACATGGTCAGCAGCACCAGCCTGATGAACAACTGTTTCCTGAGGTCCTTATGATCTTTCTGTCCTTACGATTTATGAGCATCATATTGCAATTAATGTGTGGAATGGACAGGTTAGTAAATAATTATTTTATTACATATTAAATATATTGTAGTAATTTTTTATTTTTACACATTATAATTATTTGTAGTATAAATTATATATATTTTTAATTGTGTTATTTTTAATTAAACAGGAAAGACGTGCCTTGAAAGTTGTTTCGAATGGCAAAAACAAGATAAATTCATTGATATTAGATATCATTTACTGCTCAAATAGATATGGATTTAATATATCTGGATTACGTCCTCTGAGAAGATGTAGTTTATCCATGATTGATGGTAAACATGATATCTGGCTTTTGCTGAGAGATGCACGCAGAGACTAGTTCATTTACCTGCCATTGCGGTTGAAATGAGCTATTACTCTTGACGACGTCAGGGGTCTTTTGAGCATCCGTGTACTGGAGAGTTTTTCACACCTCCCGCAATGTCCATGGAAGATTTGCATTGCTGCTGCTGTTGGTTGTTGGGGGTTACATATGATGAAGCTGTCACTGAGACTAGGACCTATAGAGGGGCTTCCTATAGTTTGAGTGGTTGAAAGAGGTTTTTTATAAGAAACTTTCATGAAGGAAGATATGATGTGCAAGCAGGCATATCTACTTCATCTTGGTATGAATGTACATTCTTGCGATAAAAGTTTTACACTTGTATCTGCAAAATACTCTTTCCTGTTTCAAGATCTGGATAGTTGTGGTAAATGGGCATGGGACCGACTGCAGCTTGTTGTGCTATATGACTTATCTTAGAGACAGCACATTGCCTGCAACCAACAGATTGGAGGATATTTGTCTTTATTTCAGGTACTAATATATTTATTATACTTATCATTATTTTTTTTAATTATTTCATCACTTAATAATTTTACTACATTTCAATTATTTACAGACTTGGATTTATGACATTTCCCGATATTTGTAAACGGGATAATGATGAGCATAATTTCCTTCGATGCCACAGATGTTTCGTTGTGACGGCAAAACAACATCTGGAATGTGGCATATTACAGGGCAAGTTGGATGCTTTGAGGATACGATATTATCTGGGGCTGATCAGAACTGTGAGTCATGATGCATGTTGGTGTTTCAACGATGTTCCGTATAGTTTGTACACGGTCACGCAGTTGGTAGTACCGTTCTGTAACGATCACATTCGAGCTATGCATGCCAGCATATCCACATGAGTGTGTAGATACATTGGTATTATAGGAACTCATATGATCCTTAATGTTGCTGCATATGTGGTCCTGATGATGGCTAATGATGAGTCATTGCGTGTCTTCAATTGATACTAGTTGTAGGTGTCAGCAGTTTATATTTAGAATTGCCTGAGAAGAATGCGTGTCTTATTGGATTATATATTTCTAGAGGAGGAGATTATCAGTATCATAGTTGTATTATTCAGACTTATTATTATCGTGGGTTATTTGTTATTCAGACTTATTGTATTAGCGACTTATTCAGACTTATTTATTAGCGATTTATATATTTATTAGATGATTGACACTGAGTTTTATTTAGCGACGTATTCAGACTTATTATTATATTTAGCGATTTATTATTCAGCAGTTATTTAGCGAGATTTATTATTCAAGTTATTATTATTATTCAGAGTTATTAGCGATTTATTATTCAGAGTTATTATTATTATTCAGAGTTATTAGCGATTTATTATTCAGAGTTATTATTATTATTCAGCGATTTATTCAGCGATTTATTATTCAGCGATTTATTATTAGCGATTTATTATTCAGAGTTATTATTATTATTCAGAGTTATTATTAGCGACGTATTCAGACTTATTTATTATTAGCGATTTATTATTCAGATTTATTAGCGATTTATTATTCAGAGTTATTATTATTATTCAGAGTTATTAGCGATTTATTATTCAGAGTTATTATTATTATTCAGCGATTTATTCAGCGATTTATTATTCAGCGATTTATTATTAGCGATTTATTATTCAGAGTTATTATTATTATTCAGAGTTATTATTCGGATTTATTCAGACTTATTTATTATTAGCGATTTATTATTCAAAATTATTATTATTCAGAGTTATTATTATTATTCAGCGTTTTATTAGCGATTTATTATACTTATTTATTATTAGCGA
>PGTU02011282.1:0-12534 GCA_002896215.2 Cicer echinospermum | reverse complement strand
TGTTGATGTCAAGGTTAAATTGGGGGTCATGTGAGGGAATAAGTTAGTCATATGAACTTTGGAAGGTTAATTTTTTAAAAGGGTCTTCTTTGTGAGGATCAATGTAAACGTTTGGTTGAAGAGACGATAAGGTACTTTAATCTCCAAATTTTATAATAAATTATTTTATTGATGAATATAATTTTAAATATTAACTAGTGTTAAAATTATTTTAGAATATATGTTATTAAATTTAGGATTAATTTTATTTATATGATGTTTAGTAATCTTGTACATGTTAGACTAAATGAGTAATATAAATATCAAATATTATATTTTTATATTTTATAGTGTACACATTTTCAAATATAGAGATTTTTAGGCGAATTTACGCATATGTGTGTATGTAGTTAATTTGTGGATATTTCCTGTATGCTGACTCGTGTTAAGTATGCACACAATTATATTTAATTATTTTTAATTTAATCTTATTTTAATTAATTATTTGAGTAGATAGAACATCATGTAGAGTTGATATTGTATAGCATCATGTAAACTGTATGGATAGAACATCGTGTTAACTTGAGACGTGTATATGGACTAAAATTTATTTTTTTCAATTTTTTTATTATTAAAATTGCACTTTTTTTTTATTAAGGGTCCAAATTTTTAATACTATAACAGAACCTCAAAATCTATTACTTGGATATTTTCGTGGATGATTTATTTATATGTTTTATTTTTTAAGAGGGTCAGAAAATATGAAATTGATGACTAAATTTTTGATTTGTCTAGGATAAAAGAAGGATGTAAAGAGAGGATATAGAGAGTGAGACGACAAGAGATAGAGAAATGCATAACTAGAGTAGAGAGACATATATTATGTATTAGAAAAAATCATGTATTTAAAAAAATGTTTTTCCAAACATACGTGGTTTTTTTTAAAAAATTATAATATTATAGTTTAAAAAAATCATTTTTATAAAACTTTAATACAGACACACATAAAAATTATTTTACAAAAAAAAATCATTTTTATAATAGTAAACAAACGAAAATTAAAAAGACATTTTTTAAAAATCTCTAAATTGTTTAAAATAAAAATAATTATTTTTATATATGAAATTTGAAGTATTATTTACCCAAAGAAATTTAGAAAAAAAAATGGACAATTGCTTGCAACCTTCTTCATTTTTTATATTTCCTTTCTTTGTGTTTAATTTTCCGTTCATGCATTTTTTAACCCTCAGATTAATTCGCAATCAATATGTTTAGAATATCTCATGCTTTTTCTATAAATGGTTTTTACAATATGATTTTCTATGTACGTAAAATTCGCATGTAAAGTCAATATAACAAATAGAAAAATCCTATTATTAAAATCTGTTTAACATCACTAAATATTGCGAAATTAATATTATAATAAAAAATAACTATTTCTTTGCTCAATTAAATCACTGTTCTTCAAAATCAATTTACAGTAGAAAATAACTAATTCTTTACTTGATTAAATCATTGGTTCTATTGTTAATGTAGACTTATATCTTGTAATCTAAACTAACTAAAAGACCATAATTATTGTTTAGAATAATAAAAATGACCGTCGGTTAATGAAAACTAAATGTCCTCGTTAATTTTATTTGTTTATTTTAAAAAAACCATAAATATTAAACCAAAGGATAATTAAAGAATTTCATATGTATACTACAACCGAAACAAACAATTTCTATTGTAACATTGGGTTTTGCTATTTTGTATAATCCCTTAATATCATTTTTGCTTGATAAAAAACTATATTTTTATAATCAATAAGGTGAGCACAAATAATATCTCTCAACTCCATTAATTTATATATAACATTTAAATGATTTTATATTGTGTCATTTCATAAGGAATAATATTTCAGAAGAAAATGGCTTAATTGTAACATTTTCTAAGGAATATTGTAACTCGCCAAATTAAACAGTTTTTAACCAATAACAAATATCACAGACATAACTTAAAAATAAATTCATGATAAATTACATACAAATCAATTTCATTGTTGATTTGGAAAATATCTTGTGAATTATAATAAATTAAATAATAAATAAATTTAATTTCTTAAACATCGTCCCAAATGCTATTTTTCTAGGATAACTAAATGGACACCGTTTTGTAATTTGTTAATCAAACAACCTCTTTGTGAACTCACCTACAAGGCTACAACCTCTAATATATACCATATAAATATGCCCTTGCCTAATTTTTAGAGTTACAATTTGTGTGAGCTCAACCCAACCATACTTTTTGTTATCAATTTTGAATAATCTCACAACATTCATACAATAAGTGTGTGTTTAGTTTTGCCATATAACAAAAATCAAAATTTTTGAAACATTTTAATTGTAAAATTTGATTTTAATTTAAAATAAATTATATATAAATTGATTTATATTTAATATATTTTACTTAAAAGTGAATTGAACGATAAACTCAATGTAAATATTATATTTAGAATTAAAAACAATAAATATAAGTTTGAGTTAGAACAAATTGTAGATCCAAAATCAATTATGTACAATAATATCTAAACTCATCAAATCAATATTTTTTTTACAAATATCAAAAGTAATTTTACATCTTCAAAATAAATTTTGATTCCTCAAAAAGTAGAATCAAACATGCAATTATTCATGGGTAACTAATGATCACGTCGATAGGCATTTTATGATCATTGCACATATATAATTTGTACCACTTTCGATATCAAACACATAAATCAATTCGAGGGATTGGATTTTGCAAGTAATTTTGGATTTTAAAGTAGTCTTTTTGTATAATTACTTTTTTTATAAATGAAAACTTCTAAAAATCAAATAAAAAGTTAGTCTAAATAACTTTTCATAAAAAACATTTTAAGTACTTTATTTTCTGTTACAAATATTTTAGAAAATAAATTTTGAAACGACTAAAAAATTAATTTAAACAAAAAAGTTATTTTAAATCTCATATGCTAACTATGAAAATTATTTTTAAATAAATTCAAAATAATTTCTATTATTTTTCTGAATATTAGAAATGTCAAACAAATAATTTTTTATCGCAAAACGAAAGTTATTTTTTAATCTCATATGCTAACTATTACATTTCTATTATTTTCAATCTCCATTATCGCAAATAATCATTCACAATATCATCTATCCATCGAAAATGTCAAACAATTTTTACATGTGTCTATAATTAGATTAACTGTTTTATTCTTTTCTGATTCTCTCTTAAAAAGTGGTGTAAAAATATACTATAATACATGGAAAAAGTAACAATGAAAATTAGCTAAGTGATAGAAAGTTTATTCACCATGTTCCAGTTACACAGATTAGGAGGAAAACACAACATTAGCTAAGTGACTTCTTTAAAATTCAAATTTTGATCTCATCCCGACATTGATAACATTGACATTTGACACAGATGTATTTACATCCAAGCTTATAATATTTTCTTACGAAAATAGATGTTAAGGTTACACACAAATAAATATTAAACATCCAATTCTTCCACTATCAATACTCAAATCATCTGGAACACTTAATCATTAAGTTGGGTTAATGAAGCATAGACATTAATTTCCATTAGTTAGAATGCTTTGGTTCATAATTTAAAATAGAATACTTGAACACTTTTTGGTCTACAATATAGAAAGGAAGAAGTGATCAAGCTATACAATATCACTCTACATTCTGTTAGGAAAAATAGCATAAGTTAAAAGAATTAAAACACAATCACAACACAAGAAGTATAACGTGGAAACTCCAAAACCGGAGAAAAAACCACGGTTGCTGCCCTAAACCGGCAACCAGGAGAATTAGTACTATGTGAAAATTGTTACAACACATAGACTTCTCTCACTCACACCCCAGACACCCCAGTACAACCACATCTCTTACAAAGCAAATATTTAAACTAAGTCAGATACAAGCTTAAAGTGCTATTGCTGACTGGTGCATTTGAAAACAAAGGACTATAAACCAATATATAGCCTTGGCCTTCTCCTTATTCTCCCACACTAAAGGATGTGGGACTTGCAATCAACCCCAACAATCTCCACCTGGGATTTGTAAGAGTTACAGCTTCCGCTTCCGATTTGTCTTACCGACAATCATACTCCACCATCAAAAGTACACTTCACTTGGAACTAAACCATCCCAAGAATTTTCTCCCACTTGGAACAAACCATTCCAAGAATTTTCTCATGTCGAAACCTTGCTGAAATTTATGGTGCAACTCCCATGTTGGCTTCCAGGAAGTTCTTCAGGCCATCGACACATCACCACACACCTTGCATATCAATGCCAACCAATGCCCGTGTGTTGTATCTGAATGCGCTAGCAATAACTTGTCCCTTTTTCATGGTATAGCGGATAATACCATAAGGACAAACTTTTATCTTCTAAATGAGATTCACCCATCATCTCCCCAAACAAGGGAGACCTTGCAGCACTTGTCTCAGAGTCTTTTTCAGATACTGCTCCCACTGGACAATTTCTCTTCACATGCCCAGGGTTTCCACACTCCCCAGGCATACCAAAATTCTTTGCATGTATCTTCTTCCCATTAGCTCCACTTCTAGTCAGCAACATTGAGCTTGATGAAGTGCTTTCATCATTTTCCATTCTCCTTTCTTCAGAAATAATTTTAGTTGCAACTTCTTCAAAACTCAAACTTTCCTTCCCATTTACATCAGAACAGGTTTATAAGATGAACATAGGAAGGTGGAAGGGACAAAATGAGCCTTAACGCTTTATCTTCATCATCAATCTCAACTTTGATAGATTCCAACTCAGAGACAATATTATTCAAAGTACTAAGATGAAATCAGTAGATTTCGTACCTTCATCCATGCCAGATTGTGGAATTGCTCTTTCAACAACAACCGATTTGAGATACCCTTAGCCTGATATAACCCTTCAAGCTTCTCCCAGAGTTGCTTGGCTGAAATGACAGATTCTGCCACATTCGCAAGAGACATTCTTTGCCAAAACACAGACGAATTGCACTCTGCAGCTCTCAAATCTAGTTCCTCCACACTTGTCGTCCTCCATGTTGGAAAGTGTTTCCTTTCAACGCCTTGTGTAATCCTGATTGTATAAAGCACATCCTTGACTTGTACTTTCCACAAGCCAAATTGATTCTTCCATCAAACTTCTCTATGTCAAAACTTCATAACGCTTGAATAAGAATAGCAGCTGCACGCAGACTGTAAACTGTGCACCAGGTAAGTTCCAGGAAAGAGAGGTGGGTCACAACAGACACGCTTAAATACCAAGTCTTTCCCTTAGCCAGAACCTCCCTAAGCAGCACTTCCACAGTATCACCTTCCCCTACAATACCAAAGGATAATTCTTTTCTGATGGTGGAAGATCAGACAAAGCTGCAACCACAGAGGCATACTAAGACAAATTATCCTACCGAACCTTGACTCTTGATACCAGTTGTTGGGAAAAATAGCATAAGTTAAAAGAATTAAAACACAATCACAACACAAGAATATAACGTGGAAACTCCAAAACCGGAGAAAAAAACCACGGCTGCTGCTAAACCGGCAACCAGATGAATTAATACTATGTGAAAATTGTTACAACACATAGACTTCTCTCACTCACACCCCAGACACCCCAGTACAACCACACTCTACAAAGCAAATATTTAAACTAAGTCAGATACAAGCTTAAAGTGCTATTGGCTGACTGGTGCATTTGAAAACAAAGGACTAAAACCCAATATATAGCCTTGGCCTTCTCCTTATTCTCCCACACTAAAGGATGTGGGACTTGCAATCAACCCCAAACACATTCCACCCACAGCTATCTATTGGTAATCATTAAGAAATTTTTATTTATTTGATGGAAATCATCTTACATTATCCCTTATTGTACTATTTCACACTCTAAAAAAGTAGCTTTCCTTTATTTACAATAAACTAATATCTGAATGTTGGCAAAGTTGATGGTTTGCGTTATATTGCAATAAAAATGCTTAGGGTCATTCAATAGAAGAAAGAATGGAGGTGTGGCTACCGGAAGATTCGGAAATGGCAGAGTTCTATCTGATTTAATAGGTGTGGCTTCCCGATTACGATGTTACATTTGTTGACGTCTATTCTCCTATGCTTAGTCTAATAACAAACCCTTTCGCTTCAGGTAATTCATTCAATTTCATTACTAACTCTATTATTAAACTAATATATAATTTATAAGTAATAAATTATTAAGAAATGTTAAATGAATATTTCAGGATTCTTAACGCATGAAACAGATGTTGTGGAATAGGGACATTTGAGATGGGAGCAGCATGCAACATATACAGTATTCAATGTCCAAGCACAGCATCCTACTTTTTCTGGGATGTTGCCCATCCTACAGAGAGAGCTTATCAGCTCCTCTCGCTTTGATGCTAAAAAAATCTAAATTTTGATCTTACTAGTTATAATATTTCTAAAGCTCTTGGTCGTTTGAATGTAACCAGTCTTAATTTAATTTAATTTTAAAAATTGTCATTTGTATGAAATATTAGACTATTTATTTATCCAAACAAAATTTTAAAAAAATGGACAATTGACTTGCAATTCTTCTTACTTATCCTAAATTTCCTTTCTTGTCCTGTATTTATCAATCATTCATTTTTAGCCCTCACATTAATTCGCAATTTATATTAAGAGAAAAAATTAAAGATTATGAAAATCTTCCTAATATAACTCACCAATGTAGTTATTGAATTTGAGCCACTTATCTATCCTTGTAAACTGAACACCTTTAATCGTTAAATTTTGTACGTAGTCATTGTACCAAATAAAAAACCCTAATATTAAATCTGCTAACATCACCAAAATATTGCGAAATCAATATTTATAGTAAAAAATAACTAGTTCGTTGGCTTGATTAAATGATAGTTCTATGGTTAACGTTAATATAGAGCTGTACTTTTTTGTAATCACTAAGAGGACCCCTTATTCTTCCATCATTATCAATTTGCTTCTAATAAATAAAAAGTCCTCAATAAGAAAACTAAATGCCTCTAATAGTTTTATTGTTTATTTAAAAATAAATCATAATATTAAACAAAACAAAGGATAATTAAGGAACATTTAAAATGGAATCATAAATATTAAACAAAATCAAATGATAATTAAAGAACATTAGTGTGTAACTACAACGTAAACAAACGTTGTATTGTAATAGGTTTTTATATTTTATTGTATTCTTTGATATCAATTTACTAATATATTTTTTATAAGGATAAATTTTTAATGAAGTGAGTATAAACAGTATCCTAAAATTCTAATAAAGATGAGTGTAAATAATATATTTTTAAAATGTTAGCACAATTAAAAAAAAACTATAGGCAAGTATCATACCATAATGCGACTTTGCATATTTCAATCACAAATTAATGTCTCTTGTTAAAGCAATCCTACTTCCAATCATTTTTAAAAATCTGTTATATATCTTTCTTTTTTTTACGTTGAAATATTTTTATAATATCATTTTTAATTGTATTTCTAACAAATAATATCAGTCACAAACAATAAACTTACAAAATACGATTATAAAAATATGAAAACGTAGTCAAGTGGACGGGTGAAAAAAAAAACAATTATCAATACAATTTTTTTATTTTAAAACCGTAAATTTGTTTGAGTTGAAAATTTGGTTAATGGTAAATTACTTTATAGATTGTATTAAATAATGTGATGTGATTTAATATTTTTATTGACTTAAATATCAATTAGAATAACAACTAAACAAGATGCAAAAAAAATTTAAGAAATTAAAGAATTATTACAAGATGGGATGAACTATTTCTAAAAAATTGCAATAAAGAAATTTGAGTATAATATATATACATCATGCACATTGTTATGTGTAGAGAATCATGTAAATTGGTAAGGTAGAGCATCATGTAAATTAATATTAATACGAGTAGAACATCATATAAATTGGGTATGGACATATTATCACGCGTCAGCATTCATTAAAATGCAATTTTTTTCTCACTTTCTAGGCATCTTTTTTGACTATTGGGAAGTTGTGAGACTTGTGCTCTAGCAGAGAAACTCAAAGACGGTCGTTTCTAACACCATTTTAGATTAGTTTTATCAAGAATCATTCATGAATCTTTCTAGTAATTTTTCTCTAATATCTATCTTTTTTATCTCTGTCATGAGTAACTAAACCCTATTTGTTAGGGATGACTGTAACAAGATGAAACCTTATTTTTTCGTATTTGATTTCTAGTTATATCAATGAGTTGATTGAATTATTTTTCTCTTCACTGTGTTTAATGTTTTTTTTACTTGATCAACATTAAAATGTTTACGATTTGTATTTTGAAACGGAAGTGACTTTATGATTACTTGAGATGAGAAATTTATGAATTTGTAGTTTAGGGATAGATACAGCTCATGAAAACCAATTAAATTTAGTTGCATAGACAATAATTTAGAAAGAGGATTACTGTACGGTAAATGCTTATTCTAATCTTAAATCCACTAAGGAATTATGGGTTACTTTGGAATTAAAGGTTCTGTCACTAAGACATTAGGGCAAGAATAATAAGAGAATTCGATAATAATTCAATAAAGAAATTCAGTAACTAGGATCATTAGACACAAGGTTGGATTCAAAGTGAAACTCATCCCTGACATTTTGTTATTATAAAGAATCAATTTTATTACCTATTGTTAATTTTAATATTATTTCAATCAACTTGGGAAATTTTTTGTTCAATTTAAGTAATTAATATAAAATTCAATCCTTGAGTTCGACACTCGGTACTACCGTTTTATTATTACGTGCAACGATTCAGTACACTTGCTGAAATGCTATTAATATTATTTTGTCATAATATAAGTAGGGTATGACAAGTCTAGTGATATTTAAGGAAGTATAACTGATTGAGCTCGATCTTGACGGTCTGCTGTTAAGCCTTAAGACAAGATTGTTAGATCGTGGTAGTTATTTAAGTAGCGTAGTTATTATATTTTCTAATGAGAGGTGTCTTATTCTCATTAATTTTGTTATGTTGTTCTACCAGTATACATCCTTTGTTTCTTTTAGACGTGTGCAGGTATAATTTCTAAACTACAATATTTGTTTAAAGGTTTTTGGGGAGAGGTGGAGGGTGTTATTGTGAGGAGGCAAGGAAGATACATTGGGTGAAATGGCTAAAGGTGTGTCTTGATCGAGAAAAGGTGATTTAAAAAGTGATAGGGATGATTTATGGGTTTAAAGTTATTTCTCATAAATATGAGTGTGGTATTAGAAAGTGTGTGGCGATATTTTTCTTTGGCGAAAGGTAGTTATAGGGGGTAGTAACAGAGTGTTGTGTGGATAACATGGTTAGGAGGTGGGAAATGGTTTTCGACACTTTTTCTTGATGAATCCATGGGTGCTAGTTGGATAGGGTGACTCTTAGTAATCGATTAAGGAGACTCTTAGTTATAGGGATAATATGATTTTAAGCAGAAGTGAACAATTGAGCTTGTAAATGGAGTATTGTGGTTAGCTTTTGAGTGGATATTTTGAGTGGGATAAGGAGCTAGTGGCGGAATGATGCTTTGATATATATTGAATATCTAATTCATTCAATAGTTGTAGTTTTTGCATTTCTTAATCTTCTTGAAAATAGTAGATGTATTTAATAATTATTGGAGAGAAATGAGTTAGGTTTGTGGTACAAGTATATAATATATATATATAAAGTTGTAAGTCATTGAAGAAAAAAGTTCCTCTTAAAATAAAGATAATTTGAATTAAAGAAAAATGAATGTATTAATTTAATAGCTGTAGTTTTACATCAGTTCTTCATTATAGAATTATAGATACATTTTGATAATAATTGTGCATAAATGAGGAATTGGTTTGTGTTACATTATCTTTATATATTAAGGTTGTAAACAATGAAACAAAGATTCTCCAAAAGAATTTCTGTATTATCTGTTACCAATAAATTTAGAGTACTCATTAGTTTTATTTATTTTTAATATTTAGCTGTATTTGTAGTTTTTCCAACGAGTCCACCTCAATTGAGTGTAAAAAAACAATCATCTAAATTAATAATATGAACATTTATATTATATAATTTTACTTTTAAATATGAAGATATTGAAATTAGATATTGCACTATTATTTATTTACTCTTATATGAGATATTGAAATTGTAATATTACACTTTTTTATTTATAGACATTGCATGTTGTTAGAAATCACCGATCGTTGTTTGGAAATAAATTTTAAATTTAAGTCTGACTTGTGACTTATCAAATTTTTTAGGTTCAAATATATTTTTGTCTCTTCAAATATGTTTCGTTTTTTATTATAGTCCATGTAAATTTTTATTTATTTATTTATATCTTTTGCAAATTTTAACAAGTTTAAAGTCTTTTATGTAATTTTGAATTAAGTGGTACATGGTAACTGAGTAAATATTGTTGTTGACTAGACATATTTTATATTTAAAATTAAAATTCATTTGATTAACTCATTTAAATTTAATTAAAATTAAAACCTAACTAATTATTAATTAAATAATAAAAAAACACAATAATCTTCATCTTCAACACCAAATTTGTTAATAAAAAACTCCACAACATTCTCTTCAACCATATTTTCTTTATTTTTAAATCACAAATTTTCATATCTAGACCCAAAACTCTTACATTATAATAACCTATCATTTTTCTTACACCTCACCTATAATTGAAATACATAAATTATTATAAGAGAGAAGAAGATTGAAGGAAAACAGGTTACTTATCCCACCAATATATGTTGACTTAAACGGTCATAAATCCATCTATTGTGCTCGTTGCCGTTTCACTCAGTCGTTGTTCGTTCAACAATTCAAACACATAAATTTTTTTAGAACTGAAATATGAAATATTTAGAAACTTTCTTATGAGTTTGACTAAAAATTAATGTAGTCAGGCACAACAGAAGCCGCCAAGAAGCAAAAACTTTAATGAAATCATATAAAAATAAATGAAAAACACACAACACAATTAAATAGGAGAATTTCTACTTGTTCCCAAGTCATTTGATATTATTACTTGCTTCTTCACTATCATGATAAATAAGTATAATAATAATCTATATATTTCAATTATAGGTGTAGTGTAAGAAAAGAGATTATTTAATTTTTAGGATTTGGATATAGATTGGAGAATTATGATTTGAAGATAAGAATTAGGATTGCAGATTGAATGATTTTAAGTTTTTATAAAAATTGGAAGTTCAAGATGAAGATTATGAGTTTTTATTATTTAATTATTTATTAATGAATTAGTTTTAAATTTTTTATTAAATAATTAAATGAGTTAGTAAAAAAAATATTAATTTTAAATATACATATTATCTATCAACAACAATCACACGATCATCCACGTGACACTTCATCTAAAAATATTCATGTATAGTTTTTTTTACTATAAAGATTTATAACTGCCTTTTTTAAAAACTTGTTACTATTTTTAAAGGTATAAATCAAACAAAAAAATATATATAAGACTAAAATCTAAACGAAAATATTGCAAATACCAAAAACATATGCAAACCAATTTTTATTTTTGTTTTATTTGAATTTGGTCTTGAAAGTGTACTTATTAGCCTATTTATATCAATATGTTAAATAGATTATTGTATACATAATTTTTATGAGATTAAGAAGCAATTATTTACAAATTTAAAGACATGTTTTTTTTTTATATTACATGAACTTTAAAGATTGTTATTTATATTACTATTATTTCATTTATTTTTTTTACATGATATTATTAAATGTGAAAAATTCAATATAAAATATATAATTAAAATTACTAAAATGTTAAAAAAAATTAAAAATGCCATAAATTAAAATTTTTATATAAATAATAATAATACATAATATAATAAATATATTATTTATATTTATTTATTTAAGTCAGTCTATGAATAAAAAACTATTTTAAGTTTGTAGCAATGACTTTTATTTATTGATTTTTATAAAAATATAGTTGATCTAAATTATAGTAGGATAAAGCCATAAGACTTTATTGGGCGGCGTTGTAGAAAGGAAAACAACACGTCAATTAAGTCTAAGGATTCAAGAATTATATCTATTGAAAACTAAATGCATAGCATATATGCTCATGTAATAACTGATGTGTTAAAAAATGTAAAATAGAGCATAGACTATAATCATTGCATGAATAAATTATAAAAAGATTGATGTTGTATATCCTGAAAGCATGAATATGCTAAAACAACATATTATTACATTGCACAACATAAAATTACTTAACCAAATAAAATATCAATTGAATTTATATAGGTCCAAGATTTTGAGTTTGTCAAAAAAATATATTGAAATTTATATGGATAATAAGATTACTCAATGAAATAAATTAAGCAAAAAAACTAAAAGACAGAGCTAGAGCTAGAAGGAGGACCACCACAGGCCATACCCATGGTCCACAAATTTTATAAATATTATCAGTATATTATTTTAATTTTTATCTTTATAGTTATCTTTTATGATTTA
>PGTU02011281.1:0-20182 GCA_002896215.2 Cicer echinospermum | reverse complement strand
CATTTTTTATTTCAAGTTTTTCCAGAACCGAAATTGAGTTTTTTCTAAACTCCGGAGAACTGAATACAAGTTTTTCGGTACACAACATACACTCCGAAAAACTTGTTTGAAGTTCTCCGGTACAGAAGCCTCTTTCGGAAAACATCTTTTGAAGTTCTCTGGTACAGAAGCCTCTTCCGGAAAACATTTTTTGAAGTTCTCTGTCACAAAACACTATTCTCGGAAAACTTTTTTGAATTTCTCCGGTACCGAGGCTTGTTCTGGGAAACTTGAGGCCTAATATTTCCGACAACGACGACGATTTATGGTGTATTAATTATTAATTGTGTTGTATTAATTATTAATTATTACGGTGTATTCATTATTTATGATATATTATTTATAGTGTAATTATTATTTAATGGTGTATTAATTATTAATTATTTATGGTATATTATTATTTTTAAAAATTGTGTGTACCAGAAGTCTTTTTTAGAAAGTTTTCCAGAAAAACAGTATGTATCGGAAATCTATCCAATAAAGTCTTTTTGTAAAAATTTTCTGTTCCGGAAAACTTGAGAACATTTTCAGAAAGTAATGTGTGTACCGGAATTCTTCAAAAAAGTTTTCCGAAAGTTACCGTAAAACTTTTATCTGCCGAAAAGGATAAAATGATTAAAAAAAACTAACTTAAAATCGATAAAATAGTAAAAAAAAAATTATAAAAAAAGGTATAATTGGCATTTTCATAAAATTTTGGGGGTATAGATATAGATATGGGCGGACAGGGTAAATTTTTCTTAAGATAATAGTCAAACTTTTTGAACGATTGTCTGAGAAAATTAATGCAATTTTATGTAGTGTTAAATTGATAGATTGAATAATTTAATTTAATTGTATGATTTCTTTGGATAAATTAATTTTATAATTTTATTTGGTACATATTTTTGTTTTTAGTAAATTTATCCTATGTATTCAATTATTACTATTATTTTAATATTACTATTATTATTAATAAATTTAGTGCACATTTTTGATTATTTACTTTCGTATTTAGATGATGTTAAATTAGTTCTAATAAGTATTATTTCATTTAAGATAAATTTTTACATTGTTAATACATTTTTACCATCAAAAGTAATAAATTCCGCTAAAGTAGTATTAATTCCATAGAAATTATTCCTTAGTCAATTAACAGATATTAATTTAATGCATTTAAGATAATAATTAATATTCAAAAGAAATAAAAAATGAAGACTCTAATGAGATTTGATTTTTTAAGATAAATAAAAAATGAAAGTAGACACTTATGTGTTACCAATAAAATGGTAAAACTATCCTTGCCTATAAATTAAAGGATGCCTTGGTAGTGGTTGGATCATCTTAAAAACTTTATAAAAACCTAAGTGTATAGTGTATACAAATAATTTAAATTAAGATGACGGGGAAGAAGATTATTGCTTTTTTAACGTTTCTTGTAAAGGTTTTTAGCTTGCAAGATGTGACTAAATTGATCACGTCAAATTGTATGACATCAGTTGCTCTGAGGCTATTGTTTTGTTGGTGCCATGTGTACCTTTTTTGACAGATTAGGCCAACCAACACCATCTACTTCTGTTGTGAAGGAGCACAAAAATTTAAATCCAAAAGGCGGACACCACTCAGGTTCGACGTGATGTTTGTGAATGTCTCAAAGGAGCTTTCAATTGAAATTTGGCATTAAACCCGGACAAAACAAAACAACTCCCACAACTTTGTAACATTAGTCTTTCTTTACGTTGGATCCTAACATTGACTGAACACGTAAGTTTGCCTTTCTCTTTTCTTGCTAAAATAACATAAAATCATATACATTTTTTTAAAACAATTGTTAATATTTAATAATTTTTTTCTATATAGGGAAAGACTTAAAATGATGACTTTTTTTTTTTATTACAAACCCATCTTATTGTTTATTTTTTATCCACAGGATCATAATTCTACCATATGGGTCAAGCATACCACGAAGTAAGCTAGAGAAGTACAACAACAAAAACCTTATAGCAATAAGCAAAGTGAAAAGTTGTTACCAACTCTTTAAAGTTGATATTTTTTAGCTCTATATTTATGAAAATTGAATCATATTATTTGTTATCTATTTTCTGTTTAAATTCTGAAGTGTTAATAATATTATTTTTTGGAATCTCTAATATACAAAAAAATTACTAAAAAAACATAATTTAATTATAAAATACTGAAAATTTTACTCTACCAAACCAACAAACACACAAAAACATGTTTTCACAGAACATCATTTCTTCCTTTTTAAAAAAAAAATAAATGCTACAACATCGTAAAATATATAAAATTTCATCCACGATTATTCAATTTCATATTTCCCTAACTAGTTTACTTTAAATCAACTAATAACTCTCAATTCTTATTTCAAAATTAATGAATCAGAGTATTCGCAATTACAAATAAGTTAATATGTTAAACAAAAGAAACTCCTAAAGCCAAACACTTGGTGTTTTACTACCCAAAAATAAATCCTAGTTGGTCATAACTTAGGACGCTTGTCGAAAACTCACCCAAAAAGTCTAACACCAGTACAAAAGTATCTCGGAGCCTCTAACGGCATGGTATGTACTTCGTCGCGTTTCTCCTACTAGTTGGTCTGCGACATTATCGCTCAAGTAACACTATATGTGACGTCCTGTCAAATGTAAGGGTCATCTCCACAGAGCAAATAAACATGCATATATAGTGTTATAGCAAAAATATAAATAAATCATTACTCATTTAACAGTTAAAATCACAAAGCACCAAAGATACAAATCAACAAAAGTGCACAAATCCTATTTGTTATACATATGTCAATGTATGCTTTGAATATCACCACCATGTAGAGTAAATAGTCCCACTATTGCACAATATACCACCGTTGGACTTGTCCACCATGGACAAATTCTCTACAGGGTTTCATGTTCTAGTACCTCACCGTTGAGTATTTTTCTAAATCATGTTGCCTTTGCAACGAAACTATCGTCACGGTACTCGCACTAGGTCCAGCCACCAAGCATGCATAAATGTTCATCACCTTAGTAACAAAATAAATCACTCAACCCTGACGCCAAATATCAACTTTGTCCTAAACCAAACTGGTTTAGACACAAAGTCATCCCCTCAATAAATCACAACATATCAAACACAACTATTATAAAAACATATCATATATGTTATTTCTACTATTTTAACATGTCAAACACAACCATTATAATGACGTATCATATAACATTGATTATTGAAGTTAACACAAAAACATAACCAATACATAACATCACAGTGCATTTATATACATATAAATCGAGTTAGGAACGAATGGAGTGATGCCGTTACCGTTATGAGTGTCGTATTAAGGTTCATATGTAGTGTCTTGGCTCCAAAAACGTTACACCCTTCACAAATTAATTTACTACCAATTATGTGTTAAAACTTATTTTATCCTTAATTCCTATTCAAGGTTGGCGTTAACTTAAGGTTTAGACATCCATTTCTATATTTTTAAAAAGATACAAATCTCTCAAAATTAACAAACATAAACAAACAAGTAACAATAAAAAGAGATTTTGAGTCTATATTTAGTGCATCATTCAATCAATAAATAAAGAAAAGATGTATTTTTTCAATATTCTTTGGACCAAAATTTCAATAGAACAAGCATCAAGGATCCTAAGACTTAATAGTTTCACTTCCAAAAAATTATCAAAAAAAGTTAACAACACTTCAACACAAAATTCATTTAATTATTACAAAATAAATTAACAACTCTATATAAAATTATTTTTATTTGTAAATCAACCACAACATTCACACAATCCTCTCATAAAAATCACAACTTTAACATTCCAAAAATAATATAAACGACAAATCTTTTCAACCCATTTAATATCTAGAAAATATTGGTTATTTTAACATAAATAAAGTTTCTAAAAATTTCTTCAACACAAAAACTATCACAACATAAATTTTAACCAAATAAAATTGAGTTTTTAGCATAACTACTTCTATTGGATTAAAAACACAATTATTCTTTATAACGACTTTTTACCGAATGAAAATTAATTTTGACATAGATAAACATTTATCTATTAAAATAGATTTTATATCAATGTCATAAAAAATCAAGATCACTGCTAAGAAAATAAATCCAATCACAATTTTAACTTTTAAAAATAAAGATTTTCCTACACAATAATAATATAATAAATAATAATAATATATACAATAATAATAATAATAATAATAATAATAATAATAATAAGTGATAATAATAATATCAAAACACCATTTTCAAAATATCATCATCACCAACCATTTACTAAATCATATTTCTACTAGTGACAACAATCACAATTACCATAAAAAATCAATTTATTTTCCACAAGATCAAAGGATTCTGTTCTACTAACAATGAAAAATGGTTAGACACAGTAAATATGATGTTAATTAAAGATTCTTACTTGAGGGGAATGATTCACAACTCCTTTTGAGTTTTCTTAATTCTTCCTTTTCTCTCCCAAACCTTTTCTTTTCTTTCTTTCTTGATATAGGTTGCTATGAGTATTCATATTGAAATCGGGAGACGTCGGTTTTTTCTTCTTCACTATCAATTAACCTAAGCCATTAAGAACCCTATAATATTCACTCCAAATTAAAGTAATTTTGTTTTTAACGTCTTCTTCTTTTCTAGATAAATGTTATTATTAATAAGTATTTTTTTTCAAATATCTTAAGCAAATATTCATCAAATTAAATACAGTCATGTCATACATATATATATTTCAAAATATATATTGAATAAAAATATTATAATAATAATATAATAATAACATAACAATAATAGACTCCTACAATTCAAATATGTCCACCTCATCAAATATTGGCACATAAAAAGAAATGATGTGGCACATTAATAAACACTCTTCCTCTTTCTTATTGCAATATATTTTTTGCAAAAATTTTATTACATTTTTTTCATATAATATTTTTGTTGAACTATTCATTTTGCCATAAGTTTACAATTACAATATAATAAATCATTATATATATATATATATATATATATATATATATATATTATTAAAATAGACTCCGACAATTTAAAATATTATTCCACCTCATTCTAATATTACCACGTCAGAAAAAAATTGATGTGGCACATCTAAGAAACACTCTTCCTCTTTCTTATTGCAATTTATTTTTTGGCACAAATTTTATTGCATTTATTTCATAAAATATTTTGTGGAACTATTCATGTGTCATAAGTTACAAATTACAATATAATCAATATCAATTATTTGACACTCATTGCTCCTCAATTATTATTGATAACGTTATTTCTCCATAAATCTATTATCTATATCTATTATTTATTTTAAAATAGACTCCTACAATTCAAAATATGGTGCCACCTCATTCAAATATTGCCACATCTACGAACACTCTTACCTTTCTTATGCAATTTATTTTAGCACAAACTTTATTACATTATTTTCATATAATATTTTGTGGAACTATTCTGTGTCATAAGTTACAAATTACATATAATAAATATCAATATTCGACATCATTTGATCCTCAATTATTATGATAATGGTATTTCTCCATAAAATAATCTCAACTATATAACATTGTATCATTACTGGTAAAAAAATATTTTAATGAAATCATATATCTATCACAGTCAACTTATTAGATAACTAAATTAATATTAAATCAATAGAGAGATCTAATTAGAATTAGGCCAACAATTTGTTCTATTTTTATCTTATTATACTCATTACTGATATCTATCACATGTCACCTATTTAATAACTAAAATTAATAATTTAAATCAAATAGCAAATATAATTTAAATTAGGGCCGACAATTTTTTTTTCTATTTCTATTAGACCAGTACTGATGTGGACTTAGAGAAAAATTTATATATTTTTCTGAAATATTGATATTATTCAAAATAACAAATTTAAAGAAACAAAATGAACTCATAATTAGCAAATTTAAAATAACAAATACTAATATCATAAAAAAAATAATAAAATAATAAATGTGTATAAAATAATAATATAATATATATATAAATAGGTATGGTCTATCACGTCTCATAGATTTTTTTTTGTAAATCTGAGTCTGATCTATTTAAATTAAAGGCTTTTAAAAAAGATTGAATATAACCTTTTTTATTAACAAGTCAGGGCCCTAAATATGTCAGGACCATAGGCATGACCGTCATCAAAACACCATCATCAATATTACCTATGGTGTAGCATAAAAGATTTTATTGTTCTATTTAAGATAAATTTTTTACCCCATACCCCTTAATATACCTATATACCGCAAATCAGGAATGAAATGTACGTTTTTTACTTCGTTTAAATAATAAAAACTTCAAAAAAAAAAATCCACCATTTTTTATTTCAAGTTTTCGGAACCGAAAATTGAGTTTTTTTTCTAAACTTCCGGAGAACTTGAATACAAGTTTTCCGGTACAAAATATATACTCCAGAAAACTTGTTTGAAGTTCTCCGTTACAGAAGCCTCTTCCGGAAAACATTTTTTTGAAGTTCTCCGGTATAGAAGCCTCTTCGGGAAAACATTTTTTGAAGTTCTCTGGCACAAAACACTATTCTGGAACCTTTTTTTGAATTCTCCGGTACCCGAGTCTTGTTCTGGGAAACTTGAGGCTTAATATTTCCGACAACGACGACGATTTATGGTGTATTAATTATTAATTGTGTTGTATTAATTATTAATTATTACGGTGTATTTTATTATTTATGATATATATATTTATAGTGTAATTATTATTTAATGGTGTATTAATTATTAATTATTATGGTATATTATTATTTTTAAAAATTGTGTGTACCGGAAGTCTTTTTTTTAGAAAGTTTTCCAGAAACAACTTTATGTACCGGAAATCTATCCAATAAAGTCTTTTGGTAAAAATGAGAACATTTTCTTTCCGTACTTCCAGAAAACTTGAGAACGGAAAACATTTTCAGAAAATAATGTGCATGCAATTTCTTGTACCGAAACTGAATTCTTTCTTTATGGTGTAAAAAAGTTTTCCGAAATGCAATTATATATATTTTATAGTTATCGTATAAAACTTTTATTATTCTGTCTTTTTCGAATTTTCCAAGGATAAAATGATCCAATTAAAAAAAACTTTCTAACTTTCACAACAATAATCGATCAAAATAGTTACCGGTAATCTGCCGGAAAAGGATAATTTGATAAAAACTAAATTACAAATCGATATAATATGCCTTTTCATAAAAATTATGGGGTATAGATATAGATATGGCGGACAGGGTAAATTTTCTTAAGATAATAGTCAAACTTTTTGAACGATTGTCTGAGAAAATTAATGCAATTTATTTAGTGTTGAATGATAGATGAATAATTTAATTTAATTGTATTGATTTCTTTGGATAAATTAATGTTATAATTTATTTGGCACATATTTTTGTTTTAGTAAATTATCCTATGTATTCAATTATTACTATTATTTTAATACTACTATTATATATTAATAAATTTAGTGCACATTTTTGATTATTACTTTCGTATTTAGATGATGTTAAATTAGTTCTAATAAGTATTATTTCATTTAAGATAAATTTTAATTGTTAATAATTTTTTACCATAAAAGTAATAATTCCTAAAGAGTATTAATTCATAGAAATGATTGCCTTAGTCATTAACAGATATAATTTATGCATATTTAAGATAATAATTAATATTCAAAAGAAAATAAAAAATGAAGACTCTAATGAGATTGATTTTTAATAAATAAAAATGAAATAGACACTTATGTGTTACCATAAAATGGTAAACTATCTTGCCTATAAATTAAGGGATGCTTGTAGTGGTTGATCATCTTAAAACTTTATAAAAACCTAAAGTGTATAGTGTATACAAATAGTTAAATTAAGATGACGGGGAAGAAGATTATTGCTTTTTTAACGCTTGTAATGGTTTAGGCTGCAAGCTGTGACAAACATTGGATGCACGTCAAATTGATGACATCAGTTGCTCTGAGGCTATTGTTTTTATTGGTGCCATGTGTACCTTTTTTGACAGATTAGGCCAACCAACACCATCTACTTCCTGTTGTGAAGGAGCACAAAATTTAAATCAAAAGGCGGACACCACTCAGGTTCGACGTGATGTTTTGAATGTCTCAAAAGGAGCTTCAATGAAATTGGCGTTAACCCGGACAAAACAAAACAACTCCCACAATTGTAAACATTAGTCTTTCTTTTACGTTGGATCCTAACATTGACTGCAACACGTAAGTTTGCCTTTCTCTTTTTCTTGCTAAATAACATAAAAATCATATACATTTTTTTTTTAAAAACAATTGTTAATATTTAATAATTTTTTTTCTATATAGAAAGACTTAAAATGATGACTTTTTTATTACAAACCCATACTTATTGTTATTTTTATTTATCCACAGGATTCCATAATTCTACCATATGGGTCAAGCATCCACGAAGTAAGCTAGAAGTACAACAACAAAAACTTTATAGCAATAACAAAGTGAAAAGTGTACCAACTCTTTAAAGTTGGATATTTTTTAGCTCTATATTTATGAAAATTTGAATCATATTTATTTGTTATCTATTTTCTGTTTTTAAATTTCTGAAGTGTAATAATATTATTTTTTTGGAATCTATTATACAAAAAAATTACTAAAAAAACATAATTTTAATTTATAAAATACTGAAAATTTTTACTCTACCAAACAACAAACACATAAAACATGTTTCTACATGAACATCATTTTCTTCCTTTAAAAAAAAAATAAATGCTAACAACTCGATAAAAAATATTATAAAATTTCATCACGATTATTTCAATTTCATAGTTTTCCCTAACTAGTTTACTTTAAAATCAACTAATAACCTTTTCAACTTCTATTAAAATAATGAATCAGAGTATTCGCAATTACAAAATAAGTTAATATGTTAAACAAAAGAAAACTCCTAAAGCCAGAACACTTGGTGTTTTACTACCCAAAAATAAATCCTAGTTGGTCATAACTTAGGACGCTTGTCGAAAACTCACCCAAAAAGTCTAACACCATACAAAAGTATCTCAGAGCCTCCAACGGCATGGTATTGTACTCATCATCGCGTTTCTCTACTAGGTTGGTCTGCGACATTATTCGCTCAAGTAACACTATATGTGACGTCCTGTCAAATGTAAGGGTCATCTCCACAGAGCAAATAAGCATGCATATATAGTTGTTATAGCAAAATAAAAATAAATCATTTACTTCATTTAACAGTTAAAATCACAAAGCACCAAAGATACAAATCAACAAAAGTGCACAAATCCTATTTGTTATACTATATGTCAATGTATGATTTTGGAATATACCACCAATTAGAGTAATAAGTCCCACTATGCACAATATCCACTTGTGGACTGTCCACCTATTGACAAAATGTTCTACAGAGTTCATGTTCAGATACCTCATCGTTAGTATTTTCTGACTCATGTTGCCTTGCAAGAAACAATGTACTGCGGACTAGTCCCAGGCCACAATATCGTGATAAAGTGCATCACCGTAGTAACAAAATAGATCCACGTCAACTGCGTGACCAAAATGATCAAAACTTGTCTAAACCAAAGCTGGTTTAGACACAGAACGTCTCAAGTCGAATAACACAACATATCAATCACAAATATTATAACAACATATCATAATATGTTTTATTTTCTACTATTTGAGACAGTCAACACAACCCTTATAATGACGTATCATATAATTGATTTATTTGAAGTTAACACAATAGATGATACATACATCACAGTGCATTTTATGGAATATAATTCGAGTAGGAACGAATGGAGTGATGCCCTTACCGTTATGAGTGTGTTATTAAGGTTCATAATGGTAGTGGTCTTGGCTCCAAACGTTACACCTTCATTCAAATTATTTTACTACTCAATTAAGTGTTAAAACTTATCTTATCCTTAATCCTATTCAAGTTTGGCATTAACTTAAGGTTTTAGGACATGCATTTCTTTGTATTTTAAAAGATACAAAATTCTCTCAATAACAAACATCAAACAGTAACAATAAAAGAGATTTTGAGTCTATTTAGTGCATCATTGTAAACGCAATAAAATAAAGAAAAAATAATTTTTCAAATATTTCTTTGGACCAAAATTCTAATAGAACAAGCATAAGATCCCTAAGACTTAATTAGTTCACTTCAAATAAATAACCAAAAAAAAGTTATCGACACTTCAACACAAATTCCATTTTAATTATTACAAAATAAAATTAACAACTCTATCATTAAATATTTTTATTTTGTAATCAACACAAATTCACACAATCCTCATAAAAATCACAACATTAACATTCCAAAAATAATTATAACGACAACTTTTCAACCCATTTTTATATCTAGAATATTGTTATTTAACATAAATAAAGTTTCTAAAATTTCTTCAAACACACAAATATCACAACTAAATTTTAACAAATAAAAATTGAGTTTTTAGCCAATACACTTCTATTGATTAAAACACAATTTTCTTTATAACGCTTTACCGAATGAACAATTGTAATTTTTGACATAGTAACATTTTTATCTAAATTAAAATAGATTTTTTATATCAATGTCATAAGAAAATGAGATCACTGCTAAGAAAATAAATCGCATATACAATTTTACTTTTAAAAATAAGAATTTTCGCTATACAATTAATAAATAATAAGATAATAATCATAATAATAAATAAATAATAATAATTAGTGATATATAATAATAATATCAAAACACATTTCAAAAAATTATCCATCATCACAAAGCATTTACTAAAATATTTTTTTTACTAGTGACAAACAATCTACAATCCTTACCATAAAAATCAATTTATTTTCTACAGAAGATCAAGAAAGGCATTCTTGTTCTACTAACAACTGAAAAATTGGTGTAGACACAGTAAATATGATTGTAAATAAAGAGTTCTTACCTTGAGGGGATGATTTCACTAATACTTTTGAGGTTTCTTTAATTTTCTTCCTTTTGCTCTGCTAAACCTTTTCTTTTTCTTTCTTTCTTGACATCATAGTTGCTATGAAGTATTCAATGAGAATGGAGACGTCGGTTTTCTTTTTCTTCTTCTATCACTAGAGTAGGGAATTTAACCTAAGACCCATTAAGACCCTAAATAATGTCACTCCCAAAATTAAAGTAATTTTGTTTTTAACGTCTCTCTTTCTTTTCTAGTATTAATGCTATTATTATAAGTATTTTTTTTTCAAATAACTTAGCAAACATATTCAGTCAAATTAATACATCATGTCATACACATATATATTTATCAAAAGATATATATAATAAATAAAATATAAATAAATAATAATAATAATATAATAATAATAATAATATAATAATAATAATAAGTAATAACAACAACACAATAGACTCCTACAATCAAAATATTGTGCACCTCATTCAAATATACACATAAAAAAAAATTGATGTGGCACCATCTAAAACACTTTCTTCCTTTCTTTCTTATTGCAATATATTTTTTGCAAAATTTATTACAATTTTTTTTCATATAATATTTTTGTTAATATTCATGTTGCCATAAGTACAATATAATACTATTATTATATATATATATAATATATATATATTAAAATAGACTCTGACAATTTAAAATATTATGCACCTCATTCTAATATTACCCGTCAAGAAAAATTGATGTGGCAATCTAAGAAACATATCCTCTTTTTATATGCAATTTTATTTTTGCACAAATTTTATTGATTTATTTCATAAAATATACGATTTGTGGAATATCATGTGCCATAAGTTACAAATTACAATTATAATCAATTCAATTATTGAAACCATCTCCTCAATTATTAATTGATAATGGTTATTTCTCCATAAATCTTTACTATTATCTATTATTTATTTTAAATAGACTCTACAATTCAAATATTGGTGCCACCTCATTCAAATATGCCACATCTAACAAACACCTTATTTTCTTATTGCAATTTATTTTTGCACAAACTTTATTACATTAATTTCATATTATATTTTGTGAACTATATTCAAGTGTCATAAGTTACAATTACAAATATAAATAAATATCATTATTCGACCCAGTGTCCTCAAGTATTATTGATAAGGTTATTTCTCCATAAATATCTTCAACTGAATATCACATTGTATCATTACTGGTAAAAAAAATATTTTAATGAAATCTATAATATCTATCACATGTCACTTATTAGATAACCTAAAATTAATATTTAAATCAAATAGAGAATCTAATTTGATTAGGCCAACAATTTGTTTTTTCTATTTTCTTATTATATCATTACTGATATCTATACAATGTCAATTATAGATAACTAAAATTAATATTTAAATCAATAGCGAAATTAATTTAGAATTTAGGCCGACAATTTGTTTTCTATTTTTTCTTATTAGACCAATACTGGATGTGGATTTAGAGAAAAATTTATATATTTTCTGGAAATAATGATATTATTCAAATAACAAATTTAAAACAAACAAAATGAACTCATTAATTAGCAAGTAAATAACAAATACTTAATATTCATAAAAAATAATTAAAAAATAAAAAATGTGTATATAATAATAATATATATATATAAATAGTGGTCTATCACGTCTCATAGAATTTTTATTTGTAGTCTGAGTCTGATCTATTTAAATTAATAGGCTGTAAAAAGATTGAATATAACTTTTTATTAAACAAGTCAGGGCCTAATATGTCAGACCATAGGCCATGACCGTCATCAAACAACCATCATCAATATTTTACCATTGTGTAGCATAAAGATTATTTGTTCTATTTAAGATAAATATTTTTACCCATAACCCCTTAAAGATACCTATACAGACAAATCAGAATGAAATGACGTTTTTACCTTCGTTTAAATAATAAACACTTCAAAAAAAAATTACCATTTTTTATTTCAGTTTTCCGGAACCGAAAATTGAGTTTTTTTTCTAAAATTCGGAGAACTTGAATACAGTTTTCCGGTACAGAAGATATACTCCAGAAACTTGTTTGACATTCTCCGTTACGAGAGCTCTCCGGAAACATTTTTTGAAGTTCTCCAGTAATAGAAGCTCTTCCGGAAAACATTTTGAAGTTCTCTGGCACAAAACACTATTCTGGAAAACTTTTGAATTTCTCCGTTAACGAGGCTTGTTCTGGGAAACCTGAGGCTTAATATTTCCGACAACGACGACGATTTATGGTGTATTAATTATTAATTGTGTGTATTATTATTAATTATTAGGTGTATGTATTATATTGAAATATGATATGATATATTTATTATAGTGTAATTATTATTTAATGTGTACTTAATTATTAATTATTAATTATGGTTATATTTATTATTTTTAAAATTGTGCGTACCGAAATCTTTTAGAAAGTTTTCCAAAAACTTATGTACCGGATAAATCTATTCCATAAAGTCTTTTGGTAAAAAATTCTGGTTCCGGAAAACTGGAGAACATTTTCAGAAAATAATGTGTGTACGGAATTCTTCAAAAGTATTCCGAAGTTACCGTTAAAACTTTTATCTGCCGAAAAGGATTAAAAATGATTAAAAAAAACTTAACTTTAAATCGTAAAATAGTAAAAAAAATATATAAAAAAGGTATAATTGGCATTTTCATAAAATTATGGGGTGTATAGATATAGATATGGCGCGGACAGGGTAAATTTTTCTTAGATATAGTCAACTTTTTGAAACGATTTTCTGAGAAAATTAATGCAATTTTATGTAGTGGTTGATTGATAGATTGAATAATTAATTTAATGTATGATTTCTTTGGATAATTTAATGTTATAATATTATTTGTACATATTTTTGTTTTATAAAATTGATCTATGTATACTATTATTTATATTACTATTATTATACTATTATTATTAATAAATTAGTGACATTTTTGATTATTTTACTTCGTTGTAGATGATGTTAATAGTTCCTAATAAGTATTATTTCATTTAAGATAATTTTTAATTGTTAATAATTTTTCATAAAGTAATATTCCTAAGAGTATTAATCATAGAATCTATTGTCCTTAGTCATTAACCTAGATAAAATTAATGCATATTTAAGATAATAATTAATATTCAAAAAAAATAAAAAATGAAGACTCTAATGAGATTTGATTTTTTAATAAATAAAAATGAAATAGACACTTATGTGTTACCATAAAATGGTAAACTATCTTGCCTATAAATTAAGGGATGCTTGTAGTGGTTGATCATCTTAAAACTTTATAAAAACCTAAAGTGTATAGTGTATACAAATAGTTAAATTAAGATGACGGGGAAGAAGATTATTGCTTTTTTAACGCTTGTAATGGTTTTAGGCTTGCAAGCTGTGACAACATTGGATGCACGTCAAATTGATGACATCAGTTGCTCTGAGGCTATTGTTTTATTGTGCCATGTGTACCTTTTTTGACAGGATTAGGCCAACAACACCATCTACTTCTGTTGTGAAGGAGCACCAAATTTTAAATCAAAAGGCGGACACCACTCAGGTTCGACGTGATGTTTGTGAATGTCTCAAAGGAGCTTCAATGAAATTTGGCGTTAACCTCGGACAAAACAAAACAACTCCCAAACTTATGTAAATTGTTTGATCTTTTACGTTGGATCCTAACATTGACTGCAAACACGTAAAGTTTGCTTTCTCTTTTCTTGTAAATAACATTAAATCGATACATATTTTTTTAAAAACAATTGTTAATATTAATAATTTCATTCTATATAGAAAGACTCTAAATTTGACTTTTTTTTTTATACAAATCCATCTTATTGTTATTTTATTTATCACAGGATTCCAATAATTCTACCATTGGTCAAGATACAGAAGTAAGCTAGAGAGTACAACAACAAAAACTTTATAGCAATAAGCAAAGTGAAAAGTTGTACCAACTCTTTAAAGTTGGATATTTTTTAGCTCTATATTTATGAAAATTTGAATCATATTTATTTGTTATCTATTTTCTGTTTTTGAATTTCTGAAGTGTAATAATATTATTTTTTTGGAATTCTATTATACAAAAAAATTACTAAAAAAACATAATTTTAATTTATAAAATACTGAAAATTTTTACTCTACCAAACCAACAAACACATAAAACATGTTTTCTACATGAACATCATTTTCTTCCTTTAAAAAAAAAATAAATGCTAACAACTCGATAAAAATATATATAAAATTTCATCACGATTATTTCAATTTCATAGTTTTCCCTAACTAGTTTACTTTAAAATCAACTAATAACTCTTTCAATTCTATTTCAAAAATAATGAATCAGAGTATTCGCAATTACAAAATAAGTTAATATGTTAAACAAAAGAAACTCCTAAAGCCAGAACACTTGGTGTTTTACTACCCAAAAATAAATCCTAGTTGGTCATAACTTAGGACGCTTGTCGAAAACTCACCCAAAAAGTCTAACACCAGTACAAAAGTATCTCAGAGCCTCCAACGGCATGGTATTGTACTTCATCGCGTTTCTCCTACTAGGTTGGTCTGCGACATTATTCGCTCAAGTAACACTATATGTGACGTCCTGTCAAATGTAAGGGTCATCTCCACAGAGCAAATAAGCATGCATATATAGTTGTTATAGCAAAAATATAAATAAATCATTTACTTCATTTAACAGTTAAAATCACAAAGCACCAAAGATACAAATCAACAAAAGTGCACAAATCCTATTTGTTATACTATATGTCAATGTATGATTTTGGAATATCACCACCATGTAGAGTAAATAGTCCCACTATTGCACAATATACCACCGTTGGACTTGTCCCACCATTGGACAAATTCTCTACAGGGTTTCATGTTCAGTACCTCACCGTTGAGTATTTTTCTGAATCATGTTGCCTTTGCAAGAAACTATCGTCACGTACTCGTGACTAGGTCCAGGCCACCAATTGCATGCATAAATGTCATCACCTTAGTAACAAAATAGACCACTCAACCTGAGCGTCCAAAACGATTCAACCTTGTCCTAAACCAAACTGGTTTAGACACAAAGTCATCACCTCGAATAATCACAACATATCAAACACAACTATTATAACAACATATTATATATGTTTATTTTCTACTATTTGAACATGTCAAACACAACCATTATAATGACGTATCATATAACATTTATTTATTTTGAAGTTAACGCACAAACATAACAAATACATAACATCACAATGCATTTATATGACATATAATTCGAGTAGGAAAGCGAATGGAGTGATGCCTTACCGTTATGAGTGTCATTATTAAGGTTCATATGTAGTGGTCTTGGCTCCAAAAACGTTACACCTTCACAAATTAATTTACTACTCAATTAGTGTTAAAACTTATCTTATCCTTAATTCCTATTCAAGGTTTGGCGTTAACTTAAGGTTTTAGGACATGCCATTTCTTTATATTTTTAAAAGATACAAATTCTCTCAAATTAACAAACATACAAACAAGTAACAATAAAAAGAGATTTTGAGTCTATATTTAGTGCATCATTGCAAATCCAATAAAATAAAGAAAAATGTATTTTTTCAAATATTTCTTTTGGACCAAAATTCTAATAGAACAAGCATCAAGGATCCCTAAGACTTAATTAGTTCACTTCCAAAAAATTAACAAAAAAAAGTTAACGACACTTCAACACAAAATTCATTTTAATTATTACAAAATAAATTAACAACTCTATCATAAAATTATTTTTATTTTGTAAATCAACACAACATTCACACAATCCTCTCATAAAAATCACAACTTTAACATTCCAAAAAATAATTATAACGACAACTTTCAACACATTTATTATATCTAGAAATATTGTTATTTTTAACATAAATAAAGTTTCTAAAAATTTCTTCAACACACAAACTATCACAACATAAAATTTTAACCAAATAAAAATTGAGTTTTTAGCCAATAACTACTTCTATTGATTAAAACACAATTTTATCTTTATAACGACTTTTACCGAATGAAAATTAATTTTTGACATAGATAAACATTTTATCTAATTAAAATAGATTTTTATATCAATGTCATAAGAAAATCAAGATCACTGCTAAGAAAATAAATCGCATATCACAATTTTACTTTTAAAAATAAAGAATTTTCCTACACAATAATAATAATAATAATAATAATAATAATAATAATAATAATAATAATAATAATAATAATAATAATAATAATAATAATAATAATATCAAAACACCATTTTCAAAATTATCCATCATCACAAAGCCATTTACAAAAATCAGTTTTTTTTACTAGTGACAACAATTACAATTTTACCATAAAAATCAATTTATTTTCTACAGAAGATCAAGAAAGGATTTTGTTCTACTAACAATGAAAAATGGTTAGACACAGTAAATATGATTGTAATTAAAGAGTTCTTACTTGAGGGGATGATTCACTAACTCCTTTTGAGGTTTTCTTTAATTTCTTCCTTTTTCTCTCCCAAACCTTTTCTTTTTCTTTCTTTCTTGCATATAGGTTGCTATGAGTATTCATATTGAGAATGGGAGACGTCGGTTTTTTTTCTTCTTCTATCACTAGAGTTAGGGAATTTAACCTAAGCCCATTAAGACCCTAAATATTCACTCCCAAATTAAAGTAATTTTGTTTTTAACGTCTTCATTCTTTTCTAGTATTATTGTTATTATTATAAGTAATTTTTTTTTCAAATACTTAGCAAAATATTCAGTCAAATTAAATACATCATGTCATACACATATATATTTTTCAAAAAAAAATATATTGAAAAAAATTAATTAATAATATAATAATAAAAATAATAATAATAATATAAATAATAATAACAAAACAAATAGACTCCTACAATTCAAAATATTGTGCCACCTCATTCAAATATTGCCACATAAAAAAAATTGATGTGGCACATCTAATAAACACACTTCCTCTTTCTTATTGCAATATATTTTTAGCAAAAATTTTATTACATTTTTTTCATATAATATTTTGTTGAACTATTCATTTGCCATAAGTTACAAATTACAATATAATAAATCTATTATATATATTTAAAATAGACTCGACAATTCAAAATAATTATTCACCTATTCTAATATTACCACGTAAAAAAAAAATTGATGTGGCACATCTAACAAACACTCTTCCTCTTTCTTATCGGAATTTATTTTTAGCACAAATTTTATTGAAATTATTTCATATAATATTTTGTAGAACTTACTTCATGTGCCATAAGTACAAATACAATATAATCAATATCAATTATTTGACAAGTCTTCAATTATTATTTGATAACAGTTATTTCTAACATAATCTATTACTATTATCTATTATTTCATTTAAAATAGACTCCTACATTCAAATATGTGCCACCTCATCAAATATTGCCACATCTAATAAACACTCGGACTCTTTCTTATTGCAAATTATTTTTAGCACAACTTTATATACATTATTTCATATAATATTTTGTGGAACTATTCATGTGTCATAAATTACCAATTACATATAATAATATCAATATTCGACACTCGTTGGTCCTCAATTATTATGGATAACGGTTAATTCTCCATAAATATCTTCAAACTGAATATAACATTGAGTTTAATCTATTACTAGTTGTGCAAATATTTATAATGGATGTATAATTAGTTTTATTAATATTTTAATGTAATATCTATAATATACATGATACTATCACATGTCACTTATATAGATAACTAAAATTAATATTTATAATCATTGTAATAGAGAGATCTAAATTTTAGTAAGATTAGGTAATCAACAATTTCGAATTTTATCTATTCTCCATTTCTCATATATCATTACTGATTACGAATCAGTCATCACGCTGTTATAACTTATTAGATAACTTAGCAATTAATATATAATAATTATCAAGATGAGCAAAAAATATAATCTATAGAATTAGAGAAGCCTCGACCAATTTCTTTTTCTATTTATTCTTATTGGATTGTGGACTTAGAGACCGAAAATTTATATATCTTCTGAAATATTGTTTTAATTATTACACATATTTACAAATTATACGAAACAAACAAGAATGACCTGACATTATTTCACTTAGCAAAATTTAAAATAATATCGAATACTGAATATACATAAAAAATATAATAATGATGAAAAACATGATGAACCTAATATCAATGAAAAATATATTATATATAAATAGGTTGGTCTATCACGGCTAATAGATTTTTTTTGTAAGTCTGGTCTGATCGATTTAAATTAATAGGCTTTTAAAAAAAAGAACTGATATAACATTTTTATTAAACCCAGTCAGGGCATAAATATTCAGACCATAAGGCCATGACCGTCATCCAAAACAACCGTCATCAATATTTACCTTGTGTCAGCCATAAAGATTTTTTTTCTATTTAAGTAATTTTTTTACCCCATACCCCTATTATACCTATACCCCCAAATCAGGAATGAAATGACGTGTTTACCTTCGTTTAAATAATAAAACTTCAAAAAAAATTACCATTTTTTATTTCAAGTTTTCCGGAACCGAAAATTGAGTTTTTTTTCTAAACTTCCGGAGAACTTGAATACAAGTTTTCCGGTACAAAGATATACTCCAGAAAACTTGTTTGAAGTTCTCCGTTACAGAAGCCTCTTCCGGAAAACATTTTTTTGAAGTTCTCCGGTATAGAAGCCTCTTCCGGAAAACATTTTTTGAAGTTCTCTGGCACAAAACACTGTTCTGGAAACTTTTTTGAATTTCTCCGGTACCGAGGCTTGTTCTGGGAAACTTGAGGCTTAATATTTCAGACAACGACGATGATTTATGGTGTATTAATTATTAATTGTGTTGTATTAATTATTAATTATTACGGTGTATTTATCATTTTTGATATATTATTTATAGTGTAATTATTATTTAATGGTGTATTAATTATTAATTATTTATGGTATGTTATTATTTTTAAAAATTGTGTGTACCGGAAGTCTTTTTTAGAAAGTCTTCCAGAAATACCGGAAATCTATCCAATAAAGTCTTTTGGTAAAAATTTTCTGTTCCGGAAAACTTGAGAACATTTTCAGAAAATAATG
>PGTU02011275.1:0-25577 GCA_002896215.2 Cicer echinospermum | reverse complement strand
AGATGGCTACTCTGCAAATGGATTTTAATGAGTAACAAAAACGTTAAATATAAAGAATAAGATTATGGTGTTAATAGAATCGACTCATCCTAAAAATCCAGTCTGCAAAAATTGGAGATAAACAAACAAGCACGGGAATATAACTCCTTTAAGGAAGAACTGGAAACTTTCAAATATGCAAAATATTCAACATTACTCAGAAACAATGATCTATCTTGTCATCAAAGAGAAGATTAATTAGTGTCCATATGAATGAAAGAAAACAACACAATTTACATGAAAGTAAGGATCGATTGGAAGGCTCACAGTATAATAGAATGAAGATATGGAGGGATTCTCTAGAGAGAAAGAAATGCGATTGGAATCCTACATAGTGGAGCTATACCATTAGTAGATAATGTTGAAAACCCATGTAGCCCAAGACACAGATCACTCGTGACAAAAAAGTTGTAGCTAACAAGATAAGAAATATACATCTCTTATACAATATTTGTAAGAATGAAGAGGAATGGTAACAAAACTCATGTCCAAATTCATTTATGAGGAGGATTACCGAATCTCTATAAAACACACGAGACACAGGATCTATGAATCCAGGGCAAGTACTAGACAGATGGATGACACATATATGGGATAATATTAACATATTGAACGTGAACCTTGAGGAATTATCTGATTAATATGTCCGGAACTCAAAGAATAAGCCTAAGAGACGAAAATTACCTAAATGTTAATCTAATGACACAAACACACCAATTGGATACAAAGAAATGTTAAAAACATTAATTGGACTAGAATAAGCCTTCAGAGACAAAAATGACCTAAATGATAATCCATTGACACAAACACACACATATTACACATATTGGATCCATAAGATTCGTTAAAAATCATAATGGACTAGAATAAGACCTAGTGAGGACAAAATGAACTAAATGTTATTCCAATGACACAAACACACGTATTGAATGCACAAGATTGGTTAAAAACTCTAAATGGACTGGAATAAGCCTAGGGAGGACAAATATGAGAATAATGTTAATCCAAAGACTCAAATGAACTTATAGGATGCACAAGATTGGTTAAAAACCCAAAGAGGACGAGAATAAACTTAGCGAAGACGAAAATGACATAATTGTTAATCCTGTGACACAAACACACCTATTTGTTGCACAAGATTGGTTAAAAACCCAAATTTCCCTATAATAATCCTAGGAAGGAGCAAAATGACCTAAATGTTAATCCAATGACACAAATGAACTTGTTGGATACACAAAATTGGTTTAAACTTTAAATGTACTAGAAAGAGCACATGGAGGACGAAAATGACCTAAATGTTAATCCAACGACACAAACATCCCTATTGGTTGCAGGAGATTTGTTAAAATCCCTAATCGGACTAGAATAAGCCTCAGGAGGAAGAAAACGACATAAATGTTAATCTAATGGTACAAACACACCTATTGGATGTACAAGATTGGTTAAAACCCTTAATTGGACTAGAATAAACCTAGGTAGGACGAAAATGACCTAAATGTTAATCCAATGGCACAAACACACGTATTGGATGCAAAAGATTGGTTAAAAATCCTAATTGGACTAGAATAAGCATAGGGAGGCCGAAAACGACCTAAATGTTAATCCAAAGATCCAAATGAAGTTATTGGATGCACAACATCGGTTAAAACCCCTAATTTGACTAGAATAAGCTTAGGGAGAAAAAAAATAACCTAAATATTTATCCAATGACACACAAACACGCGTATTGGATGCACCAGATTGGTTAAAAATTCTGATTGGACTTATAGAAGGCTAACGAGGAAGAAAATGACCTAAATGTTAATCCAATGATACAAATGAACTTATTGGATGCACAAGATTGGACATAAACCCTAATTGGATTAGAATAAGCCTAGGGAAGACAAAAAGGACCTAAATGTTAAGACAATGACACAAATACACCTGTTGGTTGCACAAGATTAGATAAAAATCCAAATCGAACTAGAAAAAGCCTAGGGAAGACGAAAATGACATAAATGTTAATGCAATGACACAAACACATGTATTGGATGCTCAAGATTGGTTAAAACCATTAATTAGACAAGAATAAGCCTAGGGAGGATGAATATGACCTAAATGTTAATCCAATGACTCAAATGAACTTATAGGATGCACAACATTGGTTAAAACCCCTAAATTGACAGGAATAAGCTTAGCGCAGAAGAAAATGGCATAAATGTTAATCCAATGAGACAAACACACCTATTTGTTGCACAAGATTGGTTAAAACCCTAATTTGACTATAATAATCCTAGGACGGACGAAAGTGACATAAATGTTAATCCCATGACACAAAAGAACTTATTAGATACACAAGAGTGATTTAAAACCCTAAATGTACTAGAATAAGCTTAGGGAGGACTTAAATGACATAAATGTTAATCCAACGAATATGACCTAAATCTTAATACAATGACTCAAATGAAACTTATAGGATGCACTAGATTGGCCAAAAACCCTAAATAGACAAGAATAAGCTAAGGGAAGACGAAAATGACATAAATGTTAATCCAATGACACAAACACCCCTATTTGATAAACAACATTCCTAGGGAGGACGAAAATGACCTAAATGTTAATCCAATGATGCCAAAGAACTTATTGGATGCACAAGATTGGACATAAACCCTAAATGGATTAGAATAAGCCTAGGGAGGACGAAAATGACCTCAATGTTAATCCAATGACACAAATACACCTATTGGTTGCACAAGATTCGTTACAAACCCTAATATGACTAGGATAAGCCTAGTGGTGACGAAAATGAACTAAATGTTATTCCAATGACACAAACATACATAGTGAATGCACAAGATTTGTTAAAAACGCTAATCGGAGAAGAAAAAGCCTAAGGAAGACGAAAGTGACCTAAATATTAATCCAATAATACAAATGAACTTATAGGATGCACAAGATTGGTTAAAGACTCTAATTGGACTGTAATAAGTCAAGGGAGGACGAATATGACGTAAATGTTAATCCAATGACTCAAATGAACTTATAGGATGCACAAGATTGGTTAAAAACCCTAAATGGACAAGAATAAGCTTAGAGAAGACAAAAATGACATAAATGTTAATCCAATGACACAAACACACCTATTTGTTGCACAAGATTGGTTAAAAACCCTAATTTGACTATAATAATCCTAGGAAGGACGAAAATGACATAAATGTTAATCCAATGACACAAATGAACTTATTGGATACACAAAATTGGTTTAAAAACCCTAAATGTACTAGAAAAAGCTTATGGAGGACAAAAATGACCTAAATGTTAATCCAACGACACAAACACACGTATTGGTTGAAAATCATAATTGGACTAGAATAAGCCTAGACAGGACGAAAATTACCTAAATGTTAATCTAATGACACAAACACACAAATCGGATACACAAGATTGGTTAAAAACATTAATTGGACTAGAATAAGCCTTGGGATGACGAAAATGACCTAAATGTTAATCCAATGATACAAATGAACTTACTGGATGCACAAGATTGGACATAAACCCTAAATGGATTAGAATAAGCCTAGGGAAGACGAAAAGGACCTAAATGTTAAGCCAATAACACAAATACACTAATTGGTTGCACAAGATTGGTTAAAAACTCTGATAGGACTAGATTAAGCCTAGCGAGGACGAAAATGAACTGGATGTTAATCGAATGAAACAAATAGTGAATGCACAAGATTTGTTAAAAAGCCTAGTTCGACTAGAATAAGCCTAGGGAGGACGAAAATGACCTAAATGTTAATCCAATGATACAAATGAACTTATTGGATGCACAAGATTGGTTAAAAACCCTAAATGGAATGGAATAAGCCTAAGGGGGACGAAAAGGACCTAAATGTTAATTCAATGACACAAACACATGTTTTGGATGCTCAAAATTGGTTAAAACCATTAATTAGAGAAGAATAAGCCTAGGGAGGACGAATATGACCTAAATGTTAATCGAACGACACAAACATCCCTATTAATTGCACAAGATTGGTTCAAAACCCGAATCGGACTAGAATAAGCCAAGGAGGACGAAAATGACCTAAATGTTAATCTAATGACACAAACACACCTATTGAATGTACAAGATTGTTTAAAAACCTTAATTGGACTAGAATAAACCTAGGGAGGACGAAAATGACCTAAATGTTAATCCAATGACACAAACACACATATTGGATCTACAAGATTGGTTAAAAATCATAATTGGACTAGAATAAGCCTAGAGAGGACGAAAATTACCTAAATGTTAATCTAATGACACAAACACACCAATTAGATGCACAAGAAATGTTAAAAACATTAATTGGACTAGAATAAGCCTTGGGAGGACGAAAATGACCTAAATGTTAATCCATTGACACAAACACACATATTGGATCCATAAGATTGGTTAAATATCATAATGGGACTAGAAATAGCCTAGGGAGGACGAAAATGACCTAAATGATAATCCAATGAGAAGGACTAGGATAAGCCTAGTGAGGACAAAATGAACTAAATGTTATTCCAATGACACAAACACATGTATTGAATGCACAAGATTGGTCAAAAATTCTAAATGGACTGGAATAAGCCTAGGGAGGACGAATATGACAAAAATGTTAATCCAAAGACTCAAATGAACTTATAGGATGCACAAGATTGGTTAAAAACCCTAAGAGGACAAGAATAAACTTAGCGAAGACGAAAATGACATAATTGTTAATCCTGTGCCACAAACACACCTATTTGTTGCACAAGATTGGTTAAAAACCCAAATTTCCCTATAATAATCCTAGGAAGGAGGAAAATGACCTAAATGTTAATCCAATGACACAAATGAACTTATTGGATACACAAAATTGGTCTAAACTTTAAATGTACTAGAAAGAGCACATGGAGGACGAAAATGACCTATATGTTAATCCAACGACACAAACATCCCTATTGGTTGCAGAAGATTTGTTAAAATCCCTAATCGGACTAGAATAAGCCTAAGGAGGAAGAAAACGACATAAATGTTAATCTAATTGTACAAACACACCTATTGGATGTACAAGATTGGTTAAAACCCTTAATTGGACTAGAATAAACCTAGGTAGGACAAAAATGACCTTAATGTTAATCCAATGGCACAAACACACGTATTGGATGCAAAAGATTGGTTATAAATCCTAATTGGACTAGAATAAGCATAGGGAGGTCGAAAACGACCTAAATGTTAATCCAAAGATCCAAATGAAATTATTGGATGCACAACATCGGTTAAAACCCCTAATTTGACTAGAATAAGCTTAGGGAGAAAAAAAATGACCTAAATATTTATCCAATGACACAAACACGCGTATTGGATGCACCAGATTGGTTAAAAATTCTGATTGGACTTATAGAAGGCTAACGAGGAAGAAAATGACCTAAATGTTAATCCAATGATACAAATGAACTTATTGGATGCACAAGATTGGACATAAACCCTAAATGGATTAGAATAAGCCTAGGGAAGACGAAAATGACCTAAATGTTAAGACAATGACACAAATACACCTGTTGGTTGCACAAGATTGGTTAAAAATCCTAATCGAACTAGAAAAAGCCTAGCGAAGACGAAAATGACATAAATGTTAATTCAATGACACAAACACATGTATTGGATGCTCAAGATTGGTTAAAACCATTAATTAGACAAGAATAAGCCTAGGAGGACGAATATGACCGAAATGTTAATCCAATGACTCAAATGAACTTATAGGATGCACAAGATTGGTTAAAATCCCTAAATGGACAGGAATAAGCTTAGTGAAGAAGAAAATGGCATAAGTGTTAATCCAATCAGACAAACACACCTATTTGTTGCACAAGATTGGTTTTAAAACCCTAATTTGACTATAATAATCCTAGGACGAACAAAAGTGGCCTAAATGTTAAATCCAATTACACAAAAGAACTTATTAGATACACAAGAGTGATTTAAAACCCTAAATGTACTAGAATAAGCTTAGGGAGGACTTAAATGACATAAATGTTAATCCAACGAATATGACCTAAATCTTAATCCAATGACTCAAATGAAACTTATAGGATGCACTAGATTGGCTAAAATCCCTAAATAGACAAGAATAAGCGAAGGGAAGACGAAAATGACATAAATGTTAATCGAATGACACAAACACCCCTATTTGATAAACAAGATTCCTAGGGAAGACGAAAATGACCTAAATGTTAATCCAGTGATGCCTAAAGAGAACTTATTGGAAGCACAAGATTGGACAAAAACCCTAAATGGATTAGAATAAGCCTAAGGAGGACGAAAATGACCTCAATGTTAATCCAATGACACAAATACACCTATTGGTTGCACAAGATTGGTTAAAGACCCTAATATGACTAGGATAAGCCTAGTGGTGACGAAAATGAACTAAATGTTATTCCAATGACACAAACACCCGTAGTGAATGCACAAGATTTGTTAAAAACCCTAATCGGTGAAGAAAAAGCCTAAGGAGGACGAAAGTGACCTAAATATTAATCCAATGATACAAATGAACTTATAGGATGCACAAGATTGGTTAAAAACTCTAATTGGACTGGAATAAGTCAAGGGAGGACGAATATGACGTAAATGTTAATCCAATGACTCAAATGAACTTATAGGATGCACAAGATTGGTTAAAAACCCTAAATGGACAAGAATAAGCTTAGGGAAGACAAAAATGACATAAATGTTAATCCAATGACAGAAACACACCTATTTGTTGCACAAGATTGGTTAAAAACCCTAATTTGACTATAATAATCCTAGGAAGGACGAAAATGACATAAATGTTAATCCAATGACACAAATGAACTTATTGGATACACAAAATTGGTTTAAAACCCTAAATGTACTAGAAAAAGCTTATGGAGGACAAAAATGACCTAAATGTTAATCCAACGACATAAACACACGTATTAGATAAAAATCATAATTGGACTAGAATAAGCCTAGAGAGGACGAAAATTACCTAAATGTTAATCTAATGACACAAACACACGAATTGGATCCACAAGATTGGTTAAAAACATTAATTGGACTAGAATAAGCCTTGGGAGGACGAAAATGACCTAAATGTTAATCCATTGACACAAACACACGTATTGGATCCATAAGATTGGTTAAAAATCATAATGGGACTAGAATAAGCCTAGGGATGACGAAAATGACCTAAATGTTAATCCAATGACAAGGACTAGGATAAGCCTAGTGAGGACAAAATGAACTAAATGTTATTCCAATGACACAAACACATGTAGTGAATGCACAAGATTAGTTAAAAAACTATAAATGGACTGGAATAAGCCTAGGGAGGACGAATATGACCAAAATGTTAATCCAAAGACTCAAATGAACTTATAGGATGCACAAGATTGGTTAGAAACCCTAAATAGACAAGGATACGTTTTGGGAAGACGAAAATGACGTAAATGTTAATCCTATGACACAAACACACCTATTGGATGCATAACATTGGTTAAAAACCATAATTGGACTAGAATAAGCTTAAGGAGGGTGAAAATGACCTCAATGTTAATTCAATGACACAAATGAACTTATTAGATGCACAAGATTGGTTAAAAACACTAAATGGACTACTATAAGCCTAGGGAGGATGAAAATGACCTAAATGTTAATCCAATTACAAAAACACACATATTGGAGCACAAGATTGGTTAAAAAAACTTAAATGGATTAGAATAAGCCTAGGGAGGACAAAAATGACCTAAGTGTTAATCCAATGAAACAATTAACACCTATTTGTTGCACAAGATTTGTTAAAAACCCTAATCGGACTAGAATAAGACTAGGGTGGACGCAAATGACCTAAATGTTAATTCATTGACACAAAAACATGTATTGGATGCTCAAGATTGGTTAAGACCATTAATTGGACAAGAATAAGCCTAGGGAGGACGAATATGACCTAAATGTTAACCCAATGACTCAATTAAATTTATAGGATGCACAAGATTGGTTAAAAACATTAATTGGACTAGAATAAGCCTTGGGAGGACGAAAATGACCTAAATGTTAATCCATTGACAGTTATGAACTTATTGGATGCATAAGATTGGTTAAAAACCATAAATGTTAATCCAATGACACAAACACCCGTATTGGATCGAGAAGATTGTTTAAAAATCATAATTGGACTGGAATAAGCCTCTGGAGGACGAAGATGACCTAAATCTTAATCCAATGACAGAAACACACCTATTTGGTGCACAAGATTGGTTAAAAACTCTAATTAGAATAGAATAAGCCAAGGGAGGACAAAAATAACCTGAATGTTAATCCAATGACACAAACACAAGTTGCAAAAGATTGGTTAAAAACACTAATGGCTCCAGAATAACCCTAGTGAGGACTAAAGTGACCTAAATGTTAATCCAATGACACAAACACATGTATTGGATGCTCAAGATTGGTTAAAACCATTAGTTGGACAAGAATAACCCTAGGGTGGATGAATATGACCTAAAGTTAACCCAATGATCAAGAATAAGCTTAGGGAGGACGAAAATGACCTAAATGTTTTTCCAATGACACAAATGATGCACAAGATTGGGTAAAACCCCTAAATTGACTAGAAAGAGTCTAAGGGGGAACAAAAATGACCTAAATGTAAATCGAATTACACAAACACATGTATTGGATGCACAATATTGGTTAAAAAACTTAAATGGATTAGAATAAGCCCAGAGAGGACGAAAATGACCTAAATGTTAATCCAACTACACAAATACACCTATTGGTTGCACAAGATTGGTTAAAGACCCTAATAGGACTTGAATAAACCTAGTGAGCATTAAATGAACTGGATATTAATCCAATGAAATGAATAGTGATTGCACAAGATTTGTTAAAAACCCTAGTTGGAGTAGAATAAGCATAGATAGGACGAAAATGACCTAAATTTTAATCCAATGATACCAAGGAACTTATTGGATGCACAAGATTTGACAGAAACCCTAAATGGATTAGAATATTCCTAGTGATGACGAAAATGAACTAAATGTTAATCCAATGACACAAACATACGTACTGAATGCACAGGATTTGTTAAAAACCCTAATCGGACTAGAATAAGCCTAAGGGGGACGAAAATGACCTAAATTTTAATCCAATTATACAAATGAACTTAACGGATGCACAAGATTGGTTAAAAACTCTAAATGGATTGGAATAAGCGTTAGGAGGGCGAAAATGACCTAAATGTTAATCCAATGACACAAACACACCTATTGGTTGCACAAGATAGGTTAAAAACCCTAAACGTCCTATAATAAACCAAGGGAAGACCAAATTGACCTAAATGTTAATCCAATGACACAAACACACCTATTGGTTGCACAAGATAAGTTAAAAACCCTAATCATACTAGACTAAGCTTAAGGAGGACGAAAATGGCGTAAATGTTAATCCAATGACACAAACACACGTATTGGATGCAAAAGATTGGTAAAAAATCATAATTGGACTAGAATAAGCCTTGGGAGGACGAAAATGACCTAAATGTTAATCCAATGACACTTATGAACTTATGGGATGCATAAGATTGGTTAAAAACCATAAATGTTAACCCAATGACACAAACACACGTGTTGGATCCAGAAGATTGGTTAAAAATCATAATTGGACTAGTATAAGCCTATGGATCCATAAATGTTAATCCAATGACACAAACACACCTATTGGATGCATAACATTGGTTAAAAACCATAAATGTTAACCCAATGACACAAACACACGTGTTGGATCCAGAAGATTGGTTAAAAATCATAATTGGACTAGTATAAGCCTATGGATCCATAAATGTTAATCCAATGACACAAACACACCTATTGGATGCATAACATTGGTTAAAAACCATAATTGGATTAGAATAAGCTTAAGGAGGGTGAAAATGACCTCAATGTTAATTCAATGACACAAATGAACTTATTAGATGCACAAGATTGGTTAAAAACACTAAATGGACTACTATAAGCCTAGGGAGGATGAAAATGACCTAAATGTTAATCCAATTACAAAAACACACATATTGGATGCACAAGATTGGTTAAAAAACTTAAATGGATTAGAATAAGCCTAGGGAGGACAAAAATGACCTAAGTGTTAATCCAATGAAACAATTAACACCTATTTGTTGCACAAGATTTGTTAAAAACCCTAATCGGACTAGAATAAGAATAGGGTGGACTAAAATGACCTAAATGTTAATTCATTGACACAAAAACATGTATTGGATGCTCAAGATTGGTTAAGACCATTAATTGGACAAGAATAAGCCTAGGGAGGACGAATATGACCTAAATGTTAACCCAATGACTCAATTAAATTTATAGGATGCACAAGATTGGTTAAAAACCCTAAATGGACAAGAATAAGCTTAGGGAAGACGAAAATTACATAAATGTTAATCCAATGACACAAACATTCCAATTTGTTGCACAAGATTGGTTAAAAGCCATGATTTGAATATAATAATCCTAGGAAGGATGAAAATGACCTAAATGTTAATCCAATGACACAAATGAACCTAATGGATACACAAGATCAGTTAAAGACCCTAATTGGACTAGAATAAGCTTAGAGAGGACGAAAATGACATAAATGTTTATCCAATGACACAAACGATGCACAAGATTCGTTAAAACCCCTAAATGGACTAGAATAAGCTTAGGGAAGGCGAAAATGACATAAATCTTAATCCAATGACACAACTGAACTTATTGGATACACATGATTGGTTTAAAACCCTAAATGTACTACAATAAGCATAAGGAGGACGAAAATGACCTAAATATTAATCCAACGACACAAACACACCTATTGGTGGCACAAAATAACTTAAAAACGCTAGTCGGACTAGAACAAGCCTAGGGAGGACGAAAATGCCCTAAATATTAATCTAATGACACAAACACACATATTGGATGTACAAGATTGGTTAAAAACCTTCATTGGACTAGAATAAGCCTAGGGAGGACGAAAATGACCTAAATGATAATCCAATGACACAAACACACGTATTGGATCCACAAGATTGGTTAAAAATCATAATTGGACTAGAAGAAGCCTAGGGAGGACGAAAATGACCTAAATGTTAATCCAATGACACTTATGAACTTATTGGATGCATAAGATTGGTTGAAAACCATAAATGTTATTCCAATGACACAAACACCCGTATTGGATCGAGAAGATTGGTTAAAAATCATAATTGGACTGGAATAAGCCTATGGAGGACGAAAATGACGTAAATCTTAATCCAAAGACAGAAAAACACCTATTTGGTGCACAAGATTGGTTAAAAACTCTAATTGGAATAGAATAAGCCTAGGGAGGACAAAAGTAACCTGAATGTTAATCCAATGACACAAACACAAGTTGCAAAAGATTGGTTAAAAACCCTAATGGCTCCAGAATAACCCTAGTGAGGACTAAAGTGACCTAAATGTTAATCCAATGACACAAACACACGTATTGGATGAAAAAGATTGCTAAAAAATCCTAATTGGAGTAGAATACGCATAGGGAGGTCGAAAATGACCTAAATGTTAATCCAAAGATCCAAATGAACTTATTGGATGCACAACGTCGTTTAAAACCCCTAATTGGACAAGAATAAGCTTAGGGAGAAAAAAAATGACCTAATATTTATCCAATGACACATACACACGTATTGGATGCACCAGATTGGTTAAAAATCCTGATTGGACTTGAAGAAGGCTAACATGAAGAAAATGACCTAAATGTTAATCCAATGATACAAATGAACTTATTGGATGCACAAGATTGGACATAAACCCTAAATGGATTAGAATAAGCCTAGGGAAGACGAAAAGGACCTAAATGTTAAGCCAATAACACAAATACACTAATTGGTTGCACAAGATTGGTTAAAAACTCTGATAGGACTAGATTAAGCCTAGCGAGACGAAAATGAACTGGATGTTAATCCAATGAAACAAATAGTGAATGCACAAGATTTGTTAAAAAGCCTAGTTCGACTAGAATAAGCCTAGGGAGGACGAAAATGACCTAAATGTTAATCCAATGATACAAATGAACTTATTGGATGCACAAGATTGGTTAAAAAACCCTAAATGGAATGGAATAAGCCTAAGGAGGACGAAAAGGACCTAAATGTTAATTCAATGACACAAACACATGTTTTGGATGCTCAAAATTGGTTAAAACCATTAGTTAGAGAAGAATAAGCCTAGTGAGGACGAATATGACCTAAATGTTAATCGAACGACACAAACATCCCTATTAATTGCACAAGATTGGTTCAAAACCCTAATCGGACTAGAATAAGCCAAGGAGGACGAAAATGACCTAAATGTTAATCTAATGACACAAACACACCTATTGAATGTACAAGATTGTTTAAAAAACCTTAATTGGACTAGAATAAACCTAGGGAGGACGAAAATGACCTAAATGTTAATCCAATGACACAAACACACATATTGGATCTACAAGATTGGTTAAAAATCATAATTGGACTAGAATAAGCCTAGAGAGGACGAAAATTACCTAAATGTTACCCTAATGACACAAAACACACCAATTAGATGCACAAGAAATGTTAAAAAACATTAATTGGACTAGAATAAGCCTTAGGAGGACGAAAATGACCTAAATGTTAATCCATTGACACAAACACACATATTGAATCCATAAGATTGGTTAAAAATCATAATGGGACTAGAAATAGCCTAGGGAGGACGAAAATGACCTAAATGATAATCCAATGACAAGGACTAGGATAAGCCTAGTGAGGACAAAATGAACTAAATGTTATTCCAATGACACAAACACACGTATTGAATGCACAAGATTGGTTAAAAATTCTAAATGGACTGGAATAAGCCTAGGGAGGACGAATATGACAAAAATGTTAATCCAAAGACTCAAATGAACTTATAGGATGCACAAGATTGGTTAAAAACCCTAAGAGGACAACAATAAACTTAGCGAAGACGAAAATGACATAATTGTTAATCATGTGCCACAAACACACCTATTTGTTGCACAAGATTGGTTAAAAACCCAAATTTCCCTATAATAATCCTAGGAAGGAGGAAAATGACCTAAATGTTAATCCAATGACACAAATGAACTTATTGGATACACAAAATTGGTCTAAACTTTAAATGTACTAGAAAGAGCACATGGAGGACGAAAATGACCTATATGTTAATCCAACGACACAAACATCCCTATTTGTTGCAGAAGATTTGTTAAAATCCCTAATCGGACTAGAATAAGCCTAAGGAGGAAGAAAACAACATAAATGTTAATCTAATTGTACAAACACACCTATTGGACATAAACCCTAAATGGATTAGAATAAGCCTAGGGAAGACGAAAAGGACCTAAATGTTAAGACAATGACACAAATACACCTGTTGGTTGCACAAGATTGGTTAAAAATCCTAATCGAACTAGAAAAAGCCTAGCGAAGACGAAAATGACATAAATGTTAATTCAATGACACAAACACATGTATTGGATGCTCAAGATTGGTTAAAACCATTAATTAGACAAGAATAAGCCTAGGGAGGACGAATATGACCGAAATGTTAATCAAATGACTCAAATGAACTTATAGGATGCACAAGATTGGTTAAAATCCCTAAATGGACAGGAATAAGCTTAGTGAAGAAGAAAATGGCATAAGTGTTAATCCAATCAGACAAACACACCTATTTGTTGCACAAGATTGGTTAAAACCCTAATTTGACTATAATAATCCTAGGACGAACGAAAGTGGCCTAAATGTTAAACCAATTACACAAAAGAACTTATTAGATACACAAGAGTGATTTAAAACCCTAAATGTACTAGAAATAAGCTTAGGGAGGACTTAAATGACATTAAATGTTAATCCAACGAATATGACCTAAATCTTAATCCAATGACTCAAATGAAACTTATAGGATGCACTAGATAGGCTAAAATCCCTAAATAGACAAGAATAAGCTAAGGGAAGACGAAAATGACATAAATGTTAATCGAATGACACAAACACCCCTATTTGATAAACAAGATTCCAAGGGAAGACGAAAATGACCTAAATGTTAATCCAGTGATGCCAAAGAACTTATTGGATGCACAAGATTGGACAGAAACCCTAAATGGATTAGAATAAGCCTAAGGAGGACGAAAATGACCTCAATGTTAATCCAATGACACAAATACACCTATTGGTTGCACAAGATTGGTTAAAAACCCAAATATGACTAGGATAAGCCTAGTGGTGACGAAAATGAACTAAATGTTATTCCAATGACACAAACACACGTAGTGAATGCACAAGATTTGTTAAAAACCCTAATCGGAGAAGAAAAAGCCTAAGGAGGACGCGTATTGGATGCACAAGATTGGTTAAAAACTCTAAATGGACTGGAATAAGTCAAGGGAGGACGAATATGACGTAAATGTTAATCCAATGACTCAAACACACCTATTTGTTGCACAAGATTGGTTAAAAACCCTAATTTGACTATAATAATCCTAGGAAGGACGAAAATGACATAAATGTTAATCCAAAGACACAAATGAACTTATTGGATACACAAAATTGGTTTAAAACCCTAAATGTACTAGAAAAAGCTTATGGAGGACAAAAATGACCTAAATGTTAATCCAACGACATAAACACACGTATTAGTTAAAAATCATAATTGGACTAGTATAAGCCTAGAGAGGACGAAAATTACCTAAATGTTAATCTAATGACACATACACACGAATTGGATCCACAAGATTGGTTAAAAACATTAATTGGACTAGAATAAGCCTTGGGAGGACGAAAATGACCTAAATGTTAATCCATTGACACAAACACACGTATTGGATCCATAAGATTGGTTAAAATCATAATGGGACTAGAAATAAGCCTAGGGATGACGAAAATGACCTAAATGTTAATCCAATGACAAGGACTAGGATAAGCCTAGTGAGGACAAAATGAACTAAATGTTATTCCAATGACACAAACACATGTAGTGAATGCACAAGATTAGTTAAAAAAACTATAAATGGATTGGAATAAGCCTAGGGAGGACGAATATGACCAAAATGTTAATCCAAAGACTCAAATGAACTTATAGGATGCACAAGATTGGTTAGAAACCCTAAATAGACAAGAATAAGTTTTGGGAAGACGAAAATGACGTAAATGTTAATCCTATGACACAAACACACCTATTGTTGTACAAGATTGGTTAAAAACCGTAATTTCACTATAATAAGACCTAAAATGACCAAAATATTAATCCAATGACACAAATGAACTTATTGGATACACAAAATTTATTTAAAAGCTTAAATGACCTAGAAAGAGAATAGGGAGGACGAAAATGACCTAAATGTTAATCCAACGACACAAACATCCCTCTTGGTTGCAGAAGATTTGTTTAAATCCTTAATCGGACTAGAATAAGCCTCGGGAGGACGAAAATGACCTACATGTTAATCTAATGGTACAAACACACCTATTGGATGTACAAGATTGGTTAAAATCCTTAATTGGACTAAAATAAACCTAGGGAGGATAAAAATGACCTAAATGTTAATCCAATGGCTCAAACACACGATACTGGATCCACAAGATTGGTTAAAAATCATAATTGTACTAGAATATGCCCAGAGAAGACGAAAAATGACCTATATGTTAATCCAATGACACAAATGAACTTATTTGATGCACAAGTTTGGTTAAAAACCTTAATTGGACTAGAATAATCTTAGGGAAGACGAAAATGACCTAAATGTTAATCCAATGACACAAATGAACTGATTGGATGCACAACATTGGTTAAAAACCCTAATTCAACTAGAATAAGCCTAGGAAGGATGAAAATGACCTAAAAATTAATCCAATGGCACAAACACACCTATTATATGAACAAGATTGGTTAAAAACCCTAAATGTACTAGTATAAGCTTTGGGAGGACGAAATTGCCCTTAAAGTTAATCCAATGTCACAAACACACCTATTGGTTGCACAAGATAGGTTAAAAACCCTAATCGGACTAGAATAAGCCTAGGGAGGACGAAAATGACCTAAATGTTATTCTAATGACACAAACACCCCAATTGGATGCCCAAGAAATGTTAGAAACATTAATTGGACTAGAATAACCCTTAGGAGGACGAAAATGACCTAAATGTTAATCCAATGACATAAATACACGTATTGGATCCACAAGATTTGTTAAAAATCATAATGGGATTAGAATAAGCCTAGGGAGGACGGAAATGACCTAAATGTTAAATCAAATGACAAGGACTAGGATAAGTCGAGTGAGGACAAATGAACTAAATGTTATTAAAATGACACAAACACATGTAGTGAATGCACAAGAGTTGTTAAAAACCCTAATTGGAATAGAATAAGCCTAAGGAGGATGAAAATGACCTAAATGTTGATCCAATGATACAAATGAACTTATTGGATGCACAAGATTGGTTAGAAACCCTAAATGGACTGGAATAATTGGAATAAGCCTAGGGAGGACGAATATGACCTAAATGTTAATCCAATGTCTTAAATGAACTTATTGGATGTACAAGATTGGTTAAAAACCCTAAATGGACAAGAATAAGCTTAGGGGAGACGAATATGACACAAATGTTAATCCAATGACACAAACACACATATTTGTTGCACAAGATTGGTTAAAAACTCGAATTTGACTATAATAATCCAAGGATGGATGAAAATGACCTAAATGTTAATCCAATGACACAAAAGAACTTATTGGATACACAACATTCGTTTCAAACCCTAAATATACTAGAGTAAGTGTAACACCCCGTTTTTCAAAGCGAGAGTGTATTTTTTTTTTAAAAGTAATTAAACTGAAACAGAGAAATAAACAAGAAAATGCCTTTGGATAAATAATTGAGTCATTATAATTTACAAGCAGCGGAAAAGTTTCTCCAAATATAATCGAAAGCATTTTACACAACAACAAATGGTACATGGGACCCATTCAAATAAGATGTCTAGCTGACAATATTAGTATAAGTACAGTTTTCCAAATCAAAAATACTCCAACCCAAAAAGTAGGACGTCTAGTCCCTATACATCAACCTAATCTGATCATCCTACCAAAAACTATACACCTGAGTGATCTCCACGCGCCCCGTGAGATCCTCCTAACGTAGCTGCAGTCAAGCGTTCCATCTCCATTCCCGTCCGTAGGGTACGAACTGGTAGGATCGTCCTGACTCTCATCTGAGGGCAAAGCCCAGATTTCCACAATAATTGTAAAGGGTCACCAACCGAAATTAACAAACACACATAACATTTAAGTTTTAAATGCACAAAATAACCTTTCAACTAAGCATGCACCTTCAAAGGATTTTCCATATGCTAAAAGTTCATATAATGCTTGCCAATTAACAATGAACTCAAAATGAAGTTCTCAAACCATCAAGTAATACATAACTGACCAAAGCATTGATAAATCAATTGTGCAATCGGTTATCTAACTCAAAATAAGTACTTTTGCTGAGCCAATCGATTGCCAAATCGATTTGGTCAGTTCTGCTGAGTTTCTGCATGACCAAATCGATTTCTAAGTCGATTTTGTCAGTTTTGATGAGCCCCTGGGTTGCAAATCGATTTCCAACTATCACCCATATAGAATCATTCTTTCTCCTTGTCTTTGGCAATCCGGTTATAAAATCCATGGAATGTTGTCCACTTCCATTTAGGTATATCTAAAGGTTGCAACATCCCGGTAGGTCGCTGATGTTCCACCTTCGCTTTCTGACAAGTTAGACAAGTGGATACATATTCCGCCACATGTTTCTTCATTCCTGGCCACCAATAATTCTGCCTCAAATCCTGATCCATCTTTGTTGCTCCAGGATGAATACTCAGCTTACTCTTATGAGCCTCTTCTAAAATCGTTTTCCGCATATCTGTAATTTCTGGTACACAAATCCTACCATTACATCGCAAAATATTATCTGCCCCAACCTTGAACTCAGTCGTCTTCCCTTGTACTATTAGATTCCTCTTCTCTTGAATTAAACGTCATCTTGAGAATTTGCAATGTCTTCAAGTAGTCCACTCGAGATTTTAATCTTTCCGAATTTCAAAATTCCCGGTGCAAACTCTACGTTCAAGTGTAGGTCTCTAAAAGCTTCCCATAACTCTTGTTGTCTAGCCATAATTATTGAAGACACCGATACACTCCTTCTGCTCATCGCATCCGCCACTACATTGGCCTTCCTAGGGTGGTACTGCAGTGTGAAATCAAAATCCTTGAGAGTCTCCATCCATCGTCTCTGGCGCATGTTCAACTCCTTCTGATCAAACAAATATTTCAAGCTTTTATGGTCACTGAACACGGTGAACGTGCACCCATATAAATAGTGCCTCCAGATCTTTCAATGCAAAAACAACCGCGGCAAGCTCCAAATCATGAGTAGGATAGTTTCTCTCATGAATCTTCAATTGTCTTGAGGCATAAGCCACAACTTTCTTGTGTTGCATCAGAACACATCCCAACCCTTGGTGAGATGCATCACAATAAACTTCATAGGGTTCTTCTGATTGCGGTAATACCAATACAGGTGAGGTCGTCAACTTTCTCTTTAGTAACTGAAATTTTCTTCACACTTCTCCGTCCATGCGAACGGTTGATCTTTTCTGGTAAGTTGTGTCAGTGGAGCCACAATTTTAGCAAAACCTTCGATAAACCTCCTGTAGTACCCTGCCAGTCCTACAAAACTCCGTATGTCAGTGACAGTCTGAGGCTGTTTCCAAGCAAGAACCGCCTCAATCTTAGCCGGATCTACAACGATTCCTTCCTTGGTTATCACATGTCCCAAGAAATTCACTTTCTCTAGCCAAAATTCACACTTCGACAGATTGGCATACAGTCGCTTCTCGCGTAAGATCTCAAGAACTTGGCGTAAATGTTCTCCATGCTCTTCTTCAGTTCTTGAATAAATCAGTATATCATCAATAAAACACCACAACAAATTTATCCAGGACTGAATTAAAGATTCTGTTCATGTAGTCCATGAAAATTGCTGGTGCATTGGTAACCCCAAACGGCATAACCAGATATTCATAATGTCCATAGCGGGTTCTGAAAGCCGTTTTCTGAATGTCTCCTTCCCTTACTCGAATCTGATGGTAACCCGACTTCAAGTCAATCTTCGAAAATATCGCGGCCCCTCTCAGTTGATCCATCAAATCATCGATTCGTGGCAAAGGATAACGATTCTTAATAGTTGCCTTATTAAGCTGTCTGTAATCCACACATAAGCGCGAGCTTCCGTCCTTCTTCTTAACTAGCAAACTGGAGCTCCCCATGGTGATACACTTGGTCTGATGAATTTCTTCTCCAACAAGCCTTCAATTTGGCTTTTGAGCTCATTTAATTCCAATGGCGACATTCGATAAGGTGCCATTGAAATAGGTCCCGTTCCTGGGTGCAAATCAATGAAGAATTCCACCTCTCTCATCGGTGGCAATCCTGGAAATTCCATTGGAAATACATCCTGGTACTCATTGACAAGCATCACATCTTCTATGTTCACATTTATCTTTGCCTCCACATTGGCCAGAGACAAAAATTTATGAGTCCCTTCACTTAGCGACACTCGAAGTTTGTTAGCAGCTAAAATTTAACAACTCCTGGTTCGGGGAAAAGAACCAATTTACGAGCACAATCCAAGATCACATAATGGTAAGACATCCAATCCATACCGAGGATGACCTCGAGTGATTGTAGCGGTAAACAAATCAAATTAACCAAGAAATCCCTATCCTGAATAGTTATTTGACAATGTAAACATGCAGAATTTACTGTCAAAGTCTTAGCAGGTGTGGAAACAACCAAATCAAAACGTAAAGCAGACACAGATAACTTCAAGCGATTCACACAATCCATAGCAATGAAGGAATGGGTTGCCCCGAATCAAAGAGTGCAGTTAGAGTGTTACCTGCAATCTCATAGTCACGTTGAATCAGATTACCAGATGGATTCCCCTCTTCAGCACTCACACAATAAATGCGTCCTCTAGCAGTAGGACAGGTAGCTCTAGCTACATTCACAACTGGTTCCGCCTTTGGAGCCGTGCAATCCTTCGCCATGTGTCTTGGCTTCTGACAAGTGTAGCAGGTGAGAGTATTAGGGGTACAAGTGTTAGCATAATGTCCCTCTTCTCCACAACGGAAACATCGAACCCCTCGTCCCAGTTGTCTCCCGAAATTCTGGTTTCTAGGGCAATTCTGCCCACCGTTGTTAGTTCGTGGTCGATCGTAGGGTTTAGCAACTTGTTTCCCCTTGTTTGTTCTGGTAATTCACCCGACTAGGCCCTCCTGCACTAAAATTCCCTCCTCGGCTAGCTCTCTTATTCTTCATATCCTCAACTTCCCTACATTTTTCCACAAGGGCTTGGAAATGTTTGGATCCCAAGGGTAAGACGGAGTCTTGAATCTCATACTTCAGTCCGTCTTGGAAACGATGACACATGAATGGTTCATCAATTTCTTCACGGAAGAACCTGAAATGCCTCGATAGCGATTCCAAACTTAGCAGCATATTCGCCCACGGTCATGCTCCCTGGTGAAGTTTCAGAAAATCATAACCCAGTTTAGTCCTGGTACTCATCGGGAAGTACTTGTCTAAAAACTTCCTTTTGAATGATTCCCAGTTCACCTCCTCGTGTGCTGCTCCCATCAATAACCTTGCACTCCTCCACCAGTACTCAGCATCCCCCAACAGCATATAAGTGGCATAGTTGACCTTCACTCCCGCCTGACAGTTTAATCATTTCAAAGATCTTCTCCACTTCTTGGATCCATTGATCCGCCTTCTCTGAATTCTCATCCCCCTTAAACTTAGGAGGATTGTAGCGACGGAAGTCTTCTAACCCTCTTGACTCTGCAACACGGATCTCTCTTCCCCTCTTTTCAAGATCACGTTGAGTCTTGGCAGCAGTCTGTGCAGCAACAGAAGTAGCCATGTTATTCATAGCCTCCGCCATTTGATCATTCCTATTAGCGTTGGCTCTCGGAGCGTCATTCCTTCTTGGCGGCATGGTTTTCCTATAAAACCATCATCAAGTAGAGTCTTAACACTAATTCAAATAATTCCAAACTAACTTCCGACCACAACAACACATAATAATTATATTGGACTTGACAACTCAAGCCACCTAAACTGACGCATGATCAGATAACGACTCTCAACCTATAGGTTGACCTACAATCTATAAACAAGGTTCCACAGCCCCAAAGAAAACCAAACCAAAGCTCTAATACCACAATGTAACACCCCATTTTTCAAAGCGAGAGTGTATTTTTTTTTTAAAAGAAATTAAACTGAAACAGGGAAATAACAGAAAATGCCTTTGGATAAATAATTGAGTCATTATAATTTACAAGCAGCGGAAAAGTTTCTCCAAATATAAATCCAAAGCATTTACACAACAAACAAATGGTACATGGGACCCATTCAAATAAGATGTCAAACTGACAATATTAGTATAAGTACAGTTTTCCAAATCAAAATACTCCACCCCAAAAAGTAGGACGTCTAGTCCCTATACATCAACCTAATCTGATCATCCTACCAAAAACTATACACCCTGAGTGATCTCACGCGCCCCGTGAGATCCTCCTAACGTAGCTGCAGTCAAGCGTTCCCATCTCCATTCCCGTCCGTAGGGTACGAACCGGTAGGATCGTCCTGACTCTCATCTGAGGGCAAAGCCCAGATTTCCACAATAATTGTAAAGGGTCACCAACCGAAATTAACAAACACACATAACATTTAAGTTTTAAATGCACAAAATAACCTTTCAACTAAGCATGCACCTTCAAAGGATTTTCCATATGCTAAAAGTTCATATAATGCTTGCCAATTAACAATGAACTCAAAATGAAGTTCTCAAACATCAAGTAATACATAACTGACCAAAGCATTGATAAATCAATTGAGCAATCGGTTATCTAACTCAAAATAAGTACTTTTGCTGAGCCAATCGATTGCCAAATCGATTTGGTCAGTTCTGCTGAGTTTCTGCATGACCAAATCGATTTCTAAGTCGATTTTGTCAGTTTTGATGAGCCCTGGGTTGCCAAATCGATTTCCAAATCGATTTTGGCAGTTTTGCTGAGTTCCTGCCTCTCTGCCAATCGATTTCCAAATCGATTTCTTAAAAGATTTTGAAAGACATATTTATACAATCGATTGGCAAATCGATTAGGTTAAAATAGTGAACTTCGTGCAACTCATCCAATCGATGGGAAATTGATTTCCCTGCTTATTCTTCCAAAAATACTTAAACTAATTCAATCACACTCACACATAACTCCAAACTTAACACTTAGCAAAGCCCACACAATCACCACGACGAATTGGTTTTCGAAACAGTTTTACAATCCATCGCACTCACACACGATAATCAATACATAACACTGAGCAATTCCATCACAATTACCACAACAATTGCAATTCAAACCACTCAATCATATACTTGATTCAAACACGACTCGTGTGCCAAGCACCCTAATGCAATGCGTATATGCCAAAATGCATGGACTCGGAATTCCAAACCAAAACCCTCCTCGAAGGGCCGTAAATCATAATTGTACCGCCTATCGCAGGCCAAGTACCAATTACCGAGGTGCACCTATCACGGGTCTGCACGATTTACTAAAAAAGCGTAAACCATAAAACGTACTGCCTATCACAGGCCCGTATCGTTTTACGAGGTGCCACCTATCACGGGTCTGCACGGTTTACTAAAACAACGTAAATTGTAAATGTACCGCCTATCACAGGCCAAAGTACTATTTACCAAGGTGCTGCCTATCACGGGTCTGCACAATTTAAAAAAAAAAGAAAACCATAAACGTACTGCCTATCACGGGCCCGTATCGTTTATCGAGGTGCCACCTATCACGGGTCTGCACGGTTTTCAAAAACGTAAATCATAAATGTACCGCCTATCACAGGCCAAAGTACTATTATCAAGGTGCCACCTATCACGTGTCTGCACGATTTACAAAAAGCATGAAAATGCATGAGCATATACTGACTCCATCCACAACAATCGTTAAGCAAATGCAGATATTAAAAGATTCCCATTTTTAATACTCACTTAACTTAAACGATTTCACAACAAATATTAAGCAAACAGAAATATTAAGAGATTCCCCATTCTTAATACTTTTTTGACTTAAACGATTTTCAAAACAACTTTAAGTAAACAGAAATATTAAGAGATTCCCCATTCTTAATACTCTTTAACTTAAACATTACCGAAACGAATATTAAGTAAACAAGATATTAAGAGATTCCCATTCTTAATACTCATTTAACTTAACGATTTTCCAAAACAACACATTAAGTAAACAAGACATTAAGAGATTCCCCATTCTTAATGCCAGTTAACTTAAACATTTTTCAAAACAACATTAAGTAACCCAGACATTAAGAGATTCTCCATTCTCAATATCCAGTTTAACTTAAACGATTTTCACAAACACACATTAAGTAATCCGAGATATTTAAAAGATTCCCCATTTTTAATACTCGTTTAACTCTAATGGTTTTCAAATTTCACAACAAAACCAACTCAAAACATTTATCAAATTCATTCACAATCACACCAAAACACATCAAATTTCATCGGTATTAACTTAGAACCCGTCAAATTACAACGAAAAATCAACACAATCATAAGCACTGAAAAACACATCAATTTCGTTTACCATAATCTAACATATGAGTTAAGTTCATTTCACGAAACAATCCATCAACATATAACCAAACCTAACTCTACAGATTTACCATAAAGTCTTTAGATTCGGTTTCCCCAAATCGACTAACCTAACAATCCTCCCACACACAAGATAAGTCCCTAATGCAAACTAGAAGTTTGAAGAGCCCTACCTTAACGATTAGCTCTATGTGCTTTTCCGTACCGCGAGTAAACCGTTCGAAAATCCTCGCTCGCACGTCGCCTCCAAGATTGTGCTCCCTGCACCGTGCTTGTATTGAGAACTTTCCCTTCAACGCTTCGCGAAAATGAACTTGGATTAGATAGAACGGAGGGGTTGCTTTGACTCAAATACCGTTTCTCGTTTTCGAATCAAGAGAGAATAGTGGAGTTGTGAAATCCTTATCCTAACACTCACCAAGCTTTGGGTTTCTAAACTTGAAGAAAGAAGCAAAGAAGGACGAAAATGGAGGAGAAGAAGGAATTGGTGCGCGTGAGTGACAGAGGAAGAAGATGGAAAAATCAGATTTTCCTTCCTTTCTTTTTCTTTCCTTTGTTTTTCCTTTCTTCCTTTTTCCTTCTTTCTTTTATAATCTTTTCTTTTTCCTTCCTTCCTTCTATTTTCCTTTCTTTTTCCCTCCAACCAACATAAATATATATTAAATATAACTTAACAAATCTCAAAATATCTAGATATTTGTTAAATTACCATTTTACCCGTAACGCATTAATTCTCCGTAAAGGATTCACCGCAGTTAATTTAATTTTATTCATCGACGAGTAATTCCAAACGGCATCAAAATAACTTTTTGATATCATAAACTTCAAATATATAATTATATTGATAGAAGCCTCCGAGCTCAAACCAAAACACAAAAAGTGTACTTAAAAATTATGGGTCTTACATTACTACCCCTAAAATTAGTTTCGTCCTCGAAACTATGCATCGATAAATAACTATAAACTAAATAGTGCTTGTCTTCAGCTTGACTCTCTCAATTCACCAAAGGTCGCATCATCGAGTAATTGGGTTTCCAGATCACCTGACCAATGAATCTTAGTCACAATCTTACATGATCATTCGAGACATCAATTCTCAACAAGTGGTACTTTTCGAACGACAGGTTATCCTATTCACTGCGAGTTGTCTGGGATTCCAGATTCACACGAGATATGGAAATCTGCGAGATATTTCCTCAGATATGTGAACACAATTGAACCAACGTTCATATGAATTGACAGATCAGAGGCCCCCAATGCCCCCATCCGTCAGCCACCCAAGCCCATTGTTGCCCGAAGTTTTGGTGTTATGATCCAAAGGAATCCGGAATGTCCAAGTATCAGACCAAGGCTCACAACCCAAAGTAGTAGGGGAGGACTTAGAAAAACGGTCAACGGAGAAATAACGCATATACACTTCTCTCACGGAAAATATATGACGAGGGCCCAGGTGTGATTCCGGAGCCGTGTCTTTCGTGCGTGCTCTCTTACTCCTATGCGCTTAATAAACAATCATATATACAACAATAATAAAAAGTTAGTTCTTAACACTATAGTTTATAATACAAATACTTTCATTACATAAAAGTGATGTTTAATTACTTTACAATTTGTTGTTCAAAAAGAGCGTGCATATCCCATACTGTGATTTCTTTGTATGGGATCCATGTTTTGGGTATGCTGTGCCCCGTTCGCGATTTTCCTTATCAATAT
>PGTU02011273.1:0-14238 GCA_002896215.2 Cicer echinospermum | reverse complement strand
CTACATAAAAGCAACACGTGTTGCCGTCAGTATCGCTGCGGGCCTCCACCAGAGTTTCCTTGGCTTCGCCGCTCAGGCATAAGTTCACCTCTTTCGGGTCCGCGGTTGCTCTCAACTGAACCTTCACAGAAGATCGGGGTCGGTCGGCGGTGCACCCCAAGAGAATCCCACCAATCCAGCTTCCTTGCGGCCTTACGGGTTTTACTCGCGCGTTGATTCGCCACATGTCAGACTCCTTGGTCCGTGTTTCAAGACGGGTCGAATGGGGGCCACAGGCCGACGCTCCAGGAGCGCGCAAGTACCGAAGCCGCGAAACGGCGCGCGCTGCGTCCACCATCGTGATGAATGACGGTCTCCGCGAGCATTCAACAGCCCATGCCTTGGGCACATCACATCCGGTCGGTCGATGTCCCGAGTCGATTGGCGGGACCGGCAACAACCGTTCCACATCCGACGAGACACATCGCCGCCCCATCGCTTCCCTCCGACAATTTCAAGCACTCTTTGAACTCTCTTTTCAGTCCTTTTCATCTTTCCCTCCGGTACCTTGTTCGCTATCGGTCTCTTCGCCAATATTTAGCCTTGGAGGAATTTCCGCCCGATTGGGGCTGCATTCCCAACAACCCGACATTGCCGACAGGGCCTCGTGGTGCGACAGGGTCCGAGCACAAAGGGGCTTCACCTCTCTCCGGCGCCCTTCCAGGGGATACTTGGGCCGGTCGCCGCTGAGGATACGCTTCTCCAGACTAATTTTTCGAACGCCGAAGGCGACGATCTCATGGTGGGCTTTCCCCGGTTCGCTCGCGTTACTAAAGGAATCTTGTTAGTTTTTTTCCTCGTCTTATTGATATGCTTAAATTCAGCGGGTAAGCCCCGCCTGACCTGAGGTCTCATCACGAGCGTTTGGAAGCGCAAATGGGTACAAGAGCCAAAATTAATAGGGCAGCGCATTGAAAAAAAAAAATTGGTCTGTGCGACACACACCACGCTTATCATGGCACAACACCCTCCCATGGTCTCAATTTGTCAACCAACCCATGAAGAAAAGACAGCTCACGGGAAGCCATCATTCACCCAGCACAACACCTACGAGTAGGATAATCGGCATGGGCTTCGATATGTGACACCCCGGCAGACGTGCCCTCAACCTAATGGCATCGGGCGCAACTTGCGTTCAAAGACTCGATGGTTTCACTGGGATTCCTGCAATTCACAACAAGTATGCATTTCGCTACGGTTCTTCTCGTGCAAGAGCCTTAGATATCGTTGCGAGGTCATTTCTATATTTCATGTGTCAAAAACCACAAACCCGCACAGAAACCGTCTCCGGTTCCTCGGTGCGCAATAACAAGGTTTTAATTCTTGGAGGTTCAGCGTTCGGGCGTTTGAGTTTTTGGCGCAGAGGAGAACACACTTGGTGTCGCCCTCGGAACCGGAGTTGGGCGAGGTGTTTCACACCCCAAGCCAACTTTGGTGTTCAAAACTGATTCACAGTGTTTGGACTACTGTAGGCATCGACAATGATCTTCCGCAGGTTTCCCTAAGGACCTTGTTACGACTTTCCTTCCTCTAAATGGATAAGCGTTCAGCTGAGACTTCTACAACGTCGCGGGCAGCGAACCGCCCGTGCGCGGCATCCGAACACTTCACGGCCATTTCATGGTAGGAGCGACGGGCGGTGTGTACAAAGGGCAGGGGACGTAGTCACGGGCGAGCCTGATTTGACTCGCGCTTATAGGAATTCTCGTTTAAGACAACAATTGCACTATCTTCCCATCAAGTTCACGTGAAATTTCAAAGATTACCCGTGCCTGTCAGCCAAGGCATAGCTCGTTGATACATCAGTGTAGGCGCGTGCGGCCCAGACATCTAAGGGCTATCACAATGACTGTTTGCTAACTTCCGTGGCCTAAGCGGCCATAGTCCTCTAAGAAGGAAGCTGGCCGTGGAGGGTTACTCCACATAGCCTTTTTAAGCAAGGTGAGGTTCGTTCGTTAACGGGATTAATCCAGACAATCGGTCGCCACACCACTAAGAAAGGCAGGGGCCATCCGCACTCACCACACATAGAACAGAAAAGAGCTCTCAGTCGTCAATCCTTACTATGTCTGGACTGGTAGTTTTCCCGTGTTTCAGGTCAAATTAAGCGGCTGCTTCCACTCCCTGGTGGTGACCCGCCTTTCACCGTCCAATTTCCTTTACAGTTTCAGCTTGCGACCATACTCCCCGGAACCCAAGACTTTGATTTTCTCTAAGGTGCCAGGGACGTCCTAAAGCAACATCGCTGATCCCTGGTCGCTGTTTTATGGTTGAGACTAGGGACGGTATCTGAATCGTCTTCGAGCCCCACTTTCGTTCTTGATTAATGAAACATCCTTGGCAATGCTTTCGCAGTTGTCGTCTTTCATAAATCCAGAGAATTTCACCTCTGACTATGAATACGAATGCCCGACTGTCCCTGTAATCATTACTCCGATCCCGAAGGCCACCACAATAGGATAAGAATCCTAATGGTGTTTATCCATGCTAATGTACCCAGAGCGTAGGCTTGTTGAGCACTCTAATTTCTTCCAAGTAACAGCGTCGGAGGCACGACCCCGACCAATTAAGGGCCAGGTGCGGCATCGCCGAGAAGGGACGAGCAACCGGTGCACACCAGAGGCGGACCGATCGACCCAAACAGCCAAGGTCCAACTACGAGCTTTTTAAAACTGCAACAACTTATTACGGCTATTGGAGCTGGAATTACCGCGCTGCTGGCACCAAGACTTGCCTCGCAAATGGATCCTCGTTAAGGGATCTTAGATTGTACTCATTCCATTACAGATCAATGAGCCCGGTATTGTTATTTTTGTCCACTACTCCGTGTTAAGGAGGAATTGGGTAATTTTGCGCGCCTTTGCCCTGCCTTCTTGGATGTGGTTAGCCGTTTCTCAGGTTCCTCTCGGAATCGAACCCTAATTCTCCGTCACCCTTCACACATGGTAGGCCACTATCCTACGCATCGAAGTTGATAGGGCAGAAATTTTGAATGATGGTCGCCGGGACAAGGGTCGTGCGTCCGAGAGTTTATCATGAATCATCAAAGCCAACAGGCAGAGCCTTGGCGTCGACCTTTATCTAATAATGCATCCTTCACAGACGTCGGGGTTTGTTGCACGTATTAGCTCTAGAATCTTACTAGGTTATCGAGTAGTAGATCCATCAAAACTATAACTGATTTAATGAGCCATTCGCAGTTTCAAGTCTGAATTAGTTCTACTACACATGCAACGGCTTATCTTTGAGACAAAGCTATGACTATACTGGCAGGACAACCTAGGTAGCATCGCCTGTAATGACTCTGCATACTGCAGCTTTGCGCCCACGAAAGGCAATCAAAACGTGCAGAACGCAGGTATATATTAAGGCAACCATAATTTAGGGACAATGTAAAAACACAAAAGTTTCATCTCAAGCACCGCGTCGAAGATTCAGTCAATACACTGGCACCTCCCCAGACATACGAGTAATTAGAAAGGGCTCCATACGTCAAAACTACAAAAGCCCACAAGACCGTGCAACGGCCAGGAGGAATGGATAAGCCTAAAAGCCACAACGATACCGTTTTTAAAGGTAAGCAAAACAGGGGAACCAAATACGAAACCAAGGGGCGTACAACGAAAATGACAAGGATTACATGCAAACCGTTCAGTGCAAAGCACAGGCCGGCAAAACAATATCCAAAGCACATCTAAACACGCCAACGCGTCAGCAAGACCCAAGCATCACCGGAACGCACAGCCCAAATGCAAAAACTGCAAGCACATGAGCGTCCCAACAATGCCGATTCCGCGTCGCTAAGCATGACCAATTAAACGTGAGGGACAAAACCTGAGGGACGCGTGTTTCCGAGTCGGGACACTGCATGGGGCGTGATCATTGACAGCTAAATCCAAGGGTTACTTTAATCTAGGACAAATGAAGGACCATAAGAAACCCAACGTTTTAAGAAAAGCTCAATGTGTCACGCACGAGTCGGGACAACTGCAACGGGAGAGTCGGGACAACTGTCGGGAACGAGTCGGACAACTGCATCGGGCTGACTCATTGAACAACTAAATCCAGGGTTAACTTTAATCTAGGGACCAAATGAAGGACCAATAGAACCCAACGTATTTAGGCTCAATGTAGTCACGCCACGAGTCGGGACAACTGCAACGGGACGCAGTCGGGACAACTGATGGGACGAGTCCGGGAAACTGCATCGCGCATGACTCATTGAACAACTAAATCCAAGGTTACTTTAATCTAGGACCAATGAAGGGACCAATAAGAAACCCACCGTAATTTAAGAAGCTCCAATGTAGTCACGCACGAGTCGGGACACTGCAACGGGAACAGTCGGGACAACTGCATCGGGCGAGTCGGGACAACTGCTCGGGGATGACTCATTGAACAACTAATCCAGGGTTTACACTTTAATCTAGGACCAAATGAAAGGACCAATAAGAAACCCAAGCGTAATTTAGAAAGCCTCAATGTAGTCCACCCGAAGCAAAACCAAGGTTCCGAGTTTAGCCCATCACCCATGAATCTAATGCCACTGTCTGTGAAGACTGGAGAAAGAGGGGAACGCAAGGACGCCAAGCACAGCTTGGTTGACACTGGTGAAGGGGCCCCAATAACTCGAGAGCATAGGAAATAGCTACCACAACTAGGACAAACATCTACCCGTGAGATGCCAATTCCTGTCCGAGCATGTTCACTACTACCTAACCGGGGGAGCAGTCTGACTAAGGTGGTTGGGACATTCAAGCAGCCGCCAAGCCTCAACGAGCACTCCCAGCAGTTTCAGAGCTGACGAGGCCTGCCCAGGCATCCGTACCTGCCAGTCACAAAAGTGACTTTGCCCAAAGTCTGATGTCCAAGCCAGTCACGGCCCAGCCAGAGCTGGCAAAAAGTGTCCGAGAGCTGCAAAAAAGTGTCCGAGAGCTGGCAAAAGTGTCCGAGAGCTCAAAAAGTGTCCGAGACGCTGGCAAAAGTGTCGAGAGCTGCAAAAAGTGGGGTCCCGAGAGCTCACAAAAGTGTCCCGAGAGCTGGCAACAAAGTGTCCGTAGCCAGCCCGGGCACACCCTAGTCATGGACCTGCGAGGTACTCGCCTCCCATATATGTCTGAAGTGTTTTTCCGGTTTTGTAGAAGAGGCCTTTTTTGGGCTATAGGAGGAAACACTTTTGAGGGACCTAGACTTCGAATTTTTTCCATGAAATTTTGCACGAATGTTCATCAACCCAATATTTAATCTCCTCAAAAACATTTGGAATTTTTGACAACCGTGAATTTTTTAAAAAATTATATAAAGGGGCACATTTTTGAGTTGAGGTACCTAGAACTTCGGAATTTTTTTTTGAAATTTTACAGGGACGTTGTCAATAATTAAATAACTACTTCCACAAAAAATTGGAATTTTCTGGAAAGGGATTAATTTAATTATAGTTTTTTTAAGTGCATAAATTTAAAAATATTATTAAAAATATTTAAAAAATTAAAAATATATTATGATTAAAATTTCATGCGCTTGCATCATAAAACACATTAACCATGACATCAAAAAATTCATTCAAACAAATTTGGATTGCGTTACTACGTGACTGTGACTAGGGGCTCGTGAGTCGCGATCGTGACTCGGTGACTGGTGACTGGGGACTGTGGAGCTGGTGACTGGGGGATCGTGAGTCGCGACTCGTGACTGTGACTGGGGTGCTTCGTGAGTTTGCGACTCGGTGATCGTGATTGTGACTGGGGACTGGGGACTGGAGACTGGGGATAGTGAGACTGAAACTATTTCCATGAAAGCTAACATCAAAGTGAATGAACAATGGCTGAAGGCTTATTTTGGAAGAGACATTCTAAGTGATAGGGTATCTCTCGTTCTCAGTTTACCTTAAGAGCATCAAGCTACTGACTGTAAACGAGCGATATATGAGAGGCAGCCTATAGGAGATACATTTAGGTTTATTTTTTTTCTTCTAGATCTAAGTGTTTATTTTCATTTTTTATTTTTGTTTTATTACTCATAGTTTGTTTTCCTTCTATTTATATAGGAAAATGGAGAAAAAAGATAAGGAAAAAAAATAAAAGAAAAGGGACAAGATTGTGCCCATGAAAGCACTATAGTGCATTGCGCCCATAACTGGTGAATTGTGCTGCAGTTTGAAAAACCCTTTGTAACCATTGACTAGTGCATTGCTCCAATGGACTGTGCAATTATGCTATAGTCCAATCGATTGAATTAAACCCAGAATTCAAATTTCACTAAAAACCTTCAGGAAATCGATTTGGAAATCGATTGGCTTAGTAGAAATTCTTATTTTGAGTTAGATAACAGCTTGCTCATTGATTTATCAATGTCTTGGTTAGTTATGTATTACTTGATGGATTGAGAACTTTATTTTGTTTTCATTGTTATTTGGCATGTGTTATATGAACTTTTAGCATATGGAAAACCCTTTTAAGGTGCATGCTAAGTTGAAAGGTTATTTTGTGCATTTAAAAACTTAAATGTTATGTGTTAATTGTTAATTTCGGTTGGTGACCATTTACAACTATTGTGGAAATCTGTGCTTTGCCCTCAGATGAGAGCCAGAACGATCCTACCGATTCGTACCCTACGGATGGGAATATAGATGGGAATGCTTGACTAGAGCTATGTTAGGAGGATCTCACGGGGCGCGTGGAGATCACTCAGGGTGTATAGCTATAGTTTTTTTTTTGAAGAATGATCAGATTAGGATGACATAGAGGGAACATATGTTTTTTTGGATTACGTTATTTTGAACTAGAAAACTAGATACCTTCACATAAATTTGTCAGTATGACATCTTTTTGAATGGGTTTCCATTATTATTTGTTTTTTGTGTAATACTTTGGATTCAATATTTTGTGACACTTTTCCCGCTCGCTTGTAAATTATATGACTCATTATTTATCCAAAGGTATCTTCCTTATTTAATTTCTACTGTTTTATTTTAATTTCTTTTGAAAAAAAATACACCTCGCTTTGAAAATCGGGGTGTTCATTGTGGTATAGAGCTTTGGTTTGGTTTTCTTTGGGGGCTGTGGAACCTTTAGTTATAGATTGTAGGTCAAACCTGTAGGTTCGGAGTTGTTATCTGATCATGCGTCGGTTTAGGTGGTTTGGGTTGTCAAGTCAGATAGTTATTATGTGTTGATATATTCGAAACTTAGTTTTGGAATTATTCGAAGTGGTGTTAACACTTCTTCTTGATGTTGGGTTTTCGAAACACTACCTCCAAGAGAGAACGACCGTTGCAAGGATGAACGTCAGTAGGGATGACAAATGGTTGGAGCTACAAATATACATGGAGGTTTTGTTGTTGCACGAACTGCTGCAAAGACTCTGCGGGATCTGGAGAAGAGGGAAAAGAGAGATTGTGCTCTTAGATTAAGAGGGTTAGAATATTTTCTTCGTTACCATCCTCCAAGTTCAAGGGTGATGAGGACTCAGGAAAAGAGTTGACTAGTGTTCAAGAAGTGGAAGAGATCTTCGAGATGACGGATTGTCAAGCAGAGTTGAAGCAAATCATGACGACATCGAGTTTATAAATGGTTCCAAGGACACAGAAGCTATGTGTTGGTGTAAACTCGAAGATGATGAGTAATCGATGGATTAACATTAGACTAATAAGGGATTTCAAGTAAAGATCTAATTTGAGGACTTTTGTTAAGAAAAGTATTAGATGTTTTCCTGGTAAATTTCAAGATGAAACCGGATGAAGTTTGACAACTATTCAAAGAGATGTGAACATCATGGAATTGTTTGAGAAGATGAGGCTTCCATTTGGGATAACATTTGGTGCTTAGGTGTCAATGAAAGAGACTGGTATTGAAGTTAAGGGAGCGTTGCACATTAGGAGTGAATACTCCTTTGAATAGATAAAATAACGCTTTGAGGAATTGTCGACACTTGAGGGGAAAAGTCGAGCATTCGAGTTAGACTAGATTCGCAACGTGGATTATTAAGTATGAATCTCATAACGAGTGTATGAGTGAGACCATGTATTTAGTTGATAAGTGACAAATCTTCTGGTGGTTAGGAGATAGTAAGTATGGATAGTGATATTGGATGAAACTATAGACACGTAAGTGTGAATTTTGAGCGATGTCGGCAAAACATAATGAGTTAGGCCTTGATGTATTGAACTATATGTTACCATTAAGTGGAATTTGAAATATCGAGTACGGGAATACTTCGAGATGGCGGTAATATAAGTTTTTGAGAGTCTATTAAAGGATGAGAATTACTAAGAGGATGTTAATATTTTGATAGGTCAGAAGGATTATTCGAGATTTGATTTGGGACCCTAAGATGGTTGATTTTTTTTTTTTAGTTGATGATTTAAAATCCGCAAGGTTGGATGAAGGACCAATTGATGCTTAAAACTTTCATAATCGAAGGAGTTGAGGCGGACAATGATAAATAATTCATGTTAAGAATGGAAGTGTTTGGAGATTTTGAGGATCAAATTTTTAGAATCTTATTCAATGATAGAAAGTTAAAAAGAAGAAATGTAACAACTGATTTATGGTTTAGTTGTTGGTTTTGGGAAGTCAAGCGTGAAGATCTGAAATGATCATTTCAGTAACTGGATGACGAAGAAAGTATGTGGATTTTTGAGATATTGTATCGAAAAATTTATGAGGATGAAGTTATAGATAATTAGTTCTTAAGAAAATGCTTATGGGGAACGTTTGAGAAATAACTCTTTAGGACGTTCGATTGTTAGGATTCTTTCCGTTCGTATCTCGGTGAAGGTTGATAGGGAATAAGAATCCAACGAGTGAACCAAATATTGGAAAAGGTACCAAGAAATTTGTGGAGCAGCACATAGAAATGTAGCTTATGGCAATTAAAGATTGATGAAAGGAATTATCTCACCTATAACTCAGACATTATTATTATAAAGGTATGCCAATGATATAAAGACATTACTTGAGTGCATGTCATGGGGATTGTTATTGTGTTCGTCAATCAAAGGAAGTTTATGTGTCCCAAGTGGTATAGTCTTTGGCTTGTTTTCGAAAATATTTGAGGTAGTTTTGATCACCAAGCATATGTGGGGATGGAATTATTAAATTTATAACTGGAATCACATACCGATAAGAACACTACAGTTTGACGTAGTTGTACGACTAAAGAAAGATCGAGGATTTGTGGACAAGGGAGAAATTTAGGAGTTCTCGGATGTAGTGATTGTTCTGTGCTCAGTGTGTTGGGGTCGTTCTAAGTGTTTCAGTTTGGTACCAAATGGATGTTTCGTACCAGTAGATGCCAATGAGACTACGTGACATAGGTATGGGATATTTACTTCGGTGACAGGATCAAAGTTATAGGAAAATAAGGGAAATCAATGGACTTTGAAAGATTGTTGATGCTTTTGTAAGTTGCAAGGAGCGCTATTACAGTTCGACTAAGATAGTCTAAGCCAATATCACAGTTGTTGGCTAATTATTGATAAATTGAGGACTGCTCATCCCTTAATCTCTTGTTGATAGTAGACAAAATCATGTTGAATGGAACGAACGAGCCTTACCGACTATAGATGTGTGTGAAGTTTATATGATAGGTGGTACGTTTACGATTTACGTTTTTGGTAAATTGTGCTGACCGTGATAGGTGGCACCTCGGTAAATAGTACTTTGACCTGTGATAGGCGGTACGTTTACGATTTACGCTTTTTCTTTTAGTAAATCGTGCTGACCGGTGATAGGTGGCACCTCGGTAAACAGTACTGACCCGTGATAGGTGGTACGTTTATGATTTACGCTTTGTAGTAAATCGTGCTGACCCGTGATAGGTGGCACCTCGGTAATTGGTACTTTGGCATGCGATAGGCGGTACAGATTATGATTTTACGGCCCTTCGAGGAAGGTTTTGGTTTGGAATTCCGAGTCCATGCATTTGGCATATACGCATCGCATTAGGGTGCTTGGCACACGAGTCGTGTTTGAATCAAGTTATGATTGAGTGTTAATGTATTGATTTTGTGTGTAAGTGTGACTAATTGTAAACTATTTCGAAACTCAAGTTGTCGTGGTAATTGTGTTGGAATTGCTATGTGTTATGTATTGATTATCGTGTGTAAGTGTGATGGATTGTAAAACTATTTCGAAACTCAAGTTGTCGTGGTAATTGTGTTGGAATTGCTATGTGTTATGTACTGATTATCGTGTGTAAGTGTGATGGATTGTAAACTATTCGAAACCCAATTTGTCGTGGTGATTGTGTGGGAATTGCTAAGTGTTAAAGATTTGGAGTTGTGTATGAATGTGATTGAATTAGTTTTATGTATTTTTGGAAGGATAAGCAGGGAAATCGATTTCCAATCGATTTGGGAAGTTACAGGGGCTCAACTATTATAAAATCGATTTCCCAATCGATTTGGCCATGCAGGAGTTCAGCAAAAACTGACAAAAATCGTCGATTGGCATTAAGTCAGGGGCTCAGCTATCCTGTCAATCGATGCCCAATCGATTGAAATTAAACCTAGAATTCAAATTTCACTAAAAACCTTCAGGAAATCGATTTGGAAATCGATTGGCTTAGTAGAAATTCCTATTTTGAGTTAGATAACAGCTTGCTCATTGATTTATCAATGTCTTCGTTAGTTATGTATTACTTGATGGATTGAGAACTTTATTTTGTTTTCATTGTTATTTGGCATGTGTTATATGAACTTTTAACATATGGAAAAACCCTTTTAAGGTGCATGCTAAGTTGAAAGGTTATTTTTGTGCATTTAAAAACTTAAATGTTATGTGTTAATTGTTAATTTCGGTTGGTGACCCTTTACAACTATTGTGGAAATCTGGGCTTTTGGCCTCAGATGAGAGCCAGGACGATCCTACCGATTCGTACCCTACGGATGGGAATATAGATGGGAATGCTTGACTGGAGCTATGTTAGGAGGATCTCACGGGGCGCGTGGAGATCACTCAGGGTGTATAGCTATAGTTTTTTGTAGAATGATCAGATCAGTATGACATCTTATTTGAATGGGTTCCATTTATTATTTGTTTTTGTGTAAATACTTTGGATTCATATTTTGTGAAAACTTTTCCGCTGCTTGCAAATTATAATGACTCAATTATTTATCCAAAGATATAATTCCTTATTTTCTTCTCTGTTTTATTTTAATTTCTTTTTGAAAAAATACACCCTCGCTTGAAAATCGGGGTGTTACACCAAGTCTGGTAAACACATCCACTTATCTTGTTCTTGAGCACCCAGTCCTGATATTTTTCAATGAGTTTCGCACTGATTCAACACTGTCATCGAACACATTGGCATAAAGGTCTTGATGTAGAAGAATCTCTTTATCCAATTGTGTTCGAACTAAAGGCCCAGATTTTTCAGTCCAACCTAACAATGCTGCAATTGCGCGAATCCACAATTTCCATTAGCCACCACATCTATTATCTCCTCAATATACGGATGTATAAGAGTAGGAAAATGTGTGTAAAATGGTTGTTTTGCAGAATAGTGTGATGAATGAGATGGTTGCCTTGCAAAACGTTGAGATGGTTGCTTTGCAGATTCTTGAGAGGCATCAAACATACTCCCAATATGATGGATCACGAGGAGTATCAAATTCTTTCTTCTTTTACTTGCTCCCTTGGTTCTCACCTTCTCTGGTGGTGCAAATATTGATGTTGTATGTGGAAATACAACTTCACACACCTTAGCCCTGAATATCATTTGACTTACATATCGTGTTTCTTCATGTACGCTTTCATTGCTTCTAACTCTTCTAAAAAGTCATAATCTGATAAAGATTCTTCATCCTCCAAAACTTTCTCCAAAAAACATGAATGATATCTAAAGGGATAACATTACTAGATATCTGCAACTTTGTCAACTCACAAGCACATGGTAATCCATGAGTTGTTCTGATTGAGCAACTACATATTATTTTGTCAGTACCTACAATCTTCACTCTCTGCAACTGTTTGTCAATAGTTTTTTTTAAAACATTTCCTTGATACACAATGATGCAGACTTTGAAAGAATGATGAATTATACTCGTGCTCAACATCCTTGATGGTTTTCTGAAAAGAAGATTGAATGATACATATTTGGTTCTTCAACATCATATTCACATCATCCCAACTTTTACACAAATCACCAAAACTAGTTTGCAGCATGTTTTTTGTAACACCCCGTTTTTCAAAGCGAGGGTATTTTTTTTTTTTTAAAAGTAATTAAAAACGAACAAAGAAATAAATCAGGAAATGCTTTTGGATAAATAATTGAGTCATTATAATTTACGCGGCGGAAAAGTTTCTCCAATTATAAATCCAAAACATTTTTACATAAACATTAAATGGTACATGGAACCCATTCAAAGATGATATCAAACTGATAATATTTGTATAAGTACAGTTTTCCAAAACTAAAATACTCCAAACCAAAAAAGAAGGACCCCTAGTCCCTATACATCATCCTAATCTGATCATCCTAACCAAAAAGCTATACACCCTGAGTAATCTCCACGCGCCCCGTGAGATCTCCTAACACAACAGCGGTCAAGCGTTCCCCATCTCCATCCCTGTCCGTAGGGTACGAACCAGTAGGGCCGTCTGACTCTCATCTGAGGGCAAAGCCCAGATTTCCACAATAGTGTAAAGGGTCACCAACCAGTAAAATAACAGTTAACATAGCAATTAAGTTTTGAATGCTCAAAACAACTTTTCAACTAAGCATGCACCTTAAACAGGATTTTCCAATATGCGAAAAGTTCATACATTACATTGCCAATGAAATGAAGGTAAATGCAGTTCTCGATCTCCTAATTAACACATGATAAAACAAGACATGGATCGATTCATGAGCAATTAATCATACAACTAAAAATGAGGATTTTCACTGAGCCAATCGATTGGGCAATCGATTGGGGTGAAAGATTTTTAATGAAAACAGAATCCTGGGCTGAATTCAATCGATTGGTAAATCGATTGATTGGTTCCTGAACCCCTGGTTTCGAGCCAATCGATTTCCTAATCGATTTGGTGAGGGATTCTTAATGAAACACAATCCTGGGCTGAATTCAATCGATGGTAAATCGATTGATTGGTTCCTGAGCCCCTGACTTAAGGCCTAATCGATTGGGCAATCGATTTCCTAACTGATTCTTTAGAAAATGATTTCGAAATCGATTGGCTAATCGATTTGTGAATTGGCCAAGTCCCTGTTTTACCCATCCAATCGATTGGGAAATCGATTTCCCTGATCAGTTTTCCAAAAATTCATGCATTAACTCAGTCCTTCCAATCAAGTCACAACCTAACACTTAGCAATTCCTACGCGAATTACTACGACACACAAAGTTTTCGATAACCATCATACTTACACACAATAAACAACACCATAACACTTAACACCTTCATCTCAGTTATCACGATAAATCAGATTCAAATCACTCAATCATAAAACTCAAATCAAACACGACTCGTGTGCCAAGCTTGCAAGCAACCCTAATGCAATGCGTATATGCCAAAATGCATGGACTCGGAATTCCAAACCAAAACCCTCCTCGAAGGGCCGTAAATCATAATTGTACCCCTATCGCAGGCCAAAGTACAATTACCGAGGTGCCACTATCACGCGTCAGCACCGATTACTAAAAGCGTAAATCTAACGATACCACCTATCACGGGTCAGTACCGTTACCGAGGTGTCACCTATCACGGGTCAAACACGATTTACTAAAAGAAAAAGCGGGAATCGTAACGTACCGCCTATCACAGACCAGTACTGTTACCTAGGTGCCACCTATCACGGGTCAGCACAATTCACCAAAAATGTAAATCGTAAATGGACCACCTATCCCGGGTCAGTACATTACCATGGTGTCACCTATTCACGGTACACGATTTACTAAAATTAAATCGCAAACGTACAACCTATCACGGGTCCGCTACAGTTTACCAAGGTGTCACCTATCACGGGTCGACACAATTTACCAAATGAAATGCATGAGCATACACAGACTCCATTCACAGCAATCGTTAAGCAAATGCAGATATTAAAAGATTCCCCATTTTTAATTACCCATTTACTTAAACGACTTTCAAACAACATTAATTAAATAAGTCATTAAGAGATTCCCCGTTCTTAATACCGATTTAACTTAATGATTTTCAAAACAAAACGTTAAGCAAACACAGTCATATTAAG